>JAVTVY010035618.1:0-151477 GCA_036873755.1 Hanleya hanleyi | reverse complement strand
CACAACCCAAAATTTCGAATTTTGATTTCCTTCATTTTGGCGTATTTTTAACGCTAAATTGGGGTTCAATATCTTCAATATTATGTCATTTGGAATGAAATGCCCTGCCCCCCCTAAAAAAATCTACGGCCAAAAAAATAAATAAGGGGGTACCATCGGTGGCGACGACCTTGAAATCTATATTTACATTCATTCTATTTGAGCCAAGATATCCAGTTGTATCGTTTAATCACTTCTTCATTCGCATTTTTCGCATTTATGAACTCATTATATTATAACAATATCCATATTTGTAAGATACATTGCAAAACCTACTATTGTGTAACTGTGACAACAACGGATTTGTCGCTCGGTCGCTTGCCGGGGTATGAATAAATTACATCGAATCCATTATTTAATGTTGATTGCTTAGTAGTATATAAAGAGCAAATTCCCTATTATTTATGCAAATGAGATGAATTTGTGGAGCATGTGTGGAGCTCTCGTCCAATCAGAAGCGAGTATTCGTCTGACCTTTGGAGATGCCCCGCCCACTTGACGATCTCTCGTCCAATCAGAAGCGAGTATTTCAAATTGACCAAAAAGCTACCTCCAGCACAGGAGAGTTCCAATTTTTTCAGGTCGAAAATAGTTCCATGTATTCATCCGCGGTGATGCGGTTTTGGTGGTGATGCGGCCTGCTTCCGCGGAGAAAAAGCAGTCCCTAGATAAAATGGTCCGATTGGGTCGAGTGAGGTATCAAAGTGAAGCTTATGTGAAGGGGCATCTAATGGGCTGGGTGTGGGGTTGAAATATCGGCATTCTGCGCATGCGCGGTGGCCGAAGGGTATGGAAATAGACGTTTTGGAGCTAGGGGAGTCCCTAATGGACCAATGGGGTCGAGTGAGGTATCAAAGTGAAGCTTATGTGAAGGGGCATCTAATGGGCTGGGTGTGGGGTTGAAATATCGGCATTCTGCGCATGCGCGGTGGACGAAGGGTATGGAAATAGACGTTTTGGAGCTAGGGGAGCTACTAATGGTCCAATGGGGTCGAGTGAGGTATCAATGTGAAGCCTAGGTGAAGGGGCATCTAATGGGCTGTGTGTGGGGTTGAAATATCGGCATTCTGCGCATGCGCGGTGGCCCAAGGGTATGAAAATAGCCGTTTTGGAGCTAGGGGAACCCCTAATGGTCCAATGGGATCGAGTGAGGTATCAAAGTGAAGCATTCGTGAAGGGGCATCTGCTGGGTTGGGTGTGCGGTAGGAATATCATTCTGCGCATGCGCAGACGCAATGCGGAGCTCTCGTCCAATCAGAAGCGAGTATTTCAAATCCGTCAGAGCTCTCAGCCAATCAGAAGCGAGTATTTTCACCCGGTGCATTATGGGCCATATCCAAGATGGCGGCACGCATGTTCAAGATGGCGGCACATCCGGTGTCGAAAACTGGCCATTTCGTCGGGATGTGGTCACCTAGTGTCGAAAACTAGACCTTGTATGGGTCCTGCTAGACGTTTTGGAGCTAGGGGAGCCCCTAATGGGCCGATGGAGTTGTATGAGGTATCAAAGTGAAGCCTGTGTGAAGGGGCATCCAAACATGGGTGGGTGCATGTAAAAATTTTCCTGAAAAAAAAAAATACGGAACACGGACTTTATCGAAAAACCTGGGAAAATGCCTATGTGGGGTATGAGGGGTATATAGGTCGCCGGGCTTAACGGGGCTTGTCTATCAATAGAGTTATCTCCCCCTAGTTCCAGGGTGAGTGTATGTAAAAATTTTCCTGAAAAAATACGGAATACGGACTTTATCCTAAATTACGGGAAAATGCCTATATGGGGTATGGGAGGTATAGGATCAATGTATGTCCCCCTGGGAAACTTACTTCTCGACATTTGCGGTATGGGTTGTGGGGTCGCGTTTTCTTAGTCTCGTCATTTAGAACATGATAGGAAGTGTCCCGGCACGAATCGGTGAAATTTTTGAAAAAAGTCACCGAGCCCCATATAGGCCCATACTGGGAGTATTAGGATCGATGTTTGTCCCCCTGGGAAACGTACTTCTATACATTTGCGGTAGGGTTGTGGGGTCTCGTTTTACTCGTCTCGTCATTTAGAACATGATAGGAAGTGTCCCGGCACGAATCGGTGAAATTTTTGAAAAAGTACGATATAGCCCCATATAGACATATATATATAAATATATATTCCCATACTGGGGTATAGGTTCAATGTTTATCCTACTGGGAAACCCACTTCTATACATTTGCGGTAGGGTTGTGGGGTCTCGTTTTTCACGTCTCGTCATGTAGAACATGATAGGAAGTGTTGCGGAGCGAATCGGTGAAGTTTTTGAAAAAAGTCACCAAGGCCTGGGTTGGCCCATAGGCCTATACTGCATGGCTATGGGTGTATAGGGCCATACGGGGTGGAGTCTAGGTGAGTCCCTGGTGGTCCAATAGGGTCGAGTGAGGTCTTATTTTGAAGCTCTCGTGGAGGAGCACTTGACTACACTAATGGTTCGTCCGTATTGAATAGTCTGCGCATGCGCAGCCTGGCCCGTAATATAGAAACCAGGCATTTTGGGGGGTATGTGGGTGTGTGTTTGGGTTAGAGATGGGCTATTCACGGTTCGAATGGGTCGTGTGAGGTATCCATGTGAAGCTTGTGTGGGGTAGAGTCAGAATGGCGTGTTTCTAAACGCATGTCGCGTCAATATGCGCATGCGCAGTCTGGCCGTAGTAGAGAAATCAGGCATTTTGGGGGGTATGTGGGTGTGTGTTTGGGGTAGAGATGGACCGCTATGGGTCCGAATGGGTCGTGGAAGGTGTCAGCGTGAAGCTTGTGTGGGTTAGAGTCAGAATGGTGTGTTTTTAAGTGCAAGTCGCGTCAATCTGCGCATGCGCAGTTGGTTGTAGTAAGTAAAGTGGCCATTTTGGGGCAGTACATGAAGGTATTTGGGGTCGAGATGGGCTATTCACGGTTCGAATGCGTCCTAGAAGGTGTCATTTTGTAGTTCTCGGGGTGTAGACCCTGATTTGAGGGATGTTCCCGTCATCGATGACGTCATCAGTAGGAGTAATAGCCAAAGTGTGCATTTTGGGGCAGTACAGGAAGGTATTTGGTGTAGAGATGGACCATCCCTTATCCGATTGTGTCGTGGGAGGTGTAATTTTGTAGCTCTCGGGGTGTAGACCCCGATTTGGGGGCTGTTCACAGCATCTGTGACGTCATTGGTGACGTCATCAGTACGAGTAGTAGCCAAAGTGTGAATTTTGGGGCAGTGCAGGAAGGTATTTGGGGTAGGGATGCTCTATTCTCAGTCCGAATGCGTCGTGGGAGGTGTCATCTTGTAGTTTTCGGCGTGCAGACCTCGATTTGAGGGCTGTCCACAGCATCTGTGACGTCATTGGTGACGTCATCAGTAGGAGTAGTAGCGAAAGTGAGCCTTTTGGGGTAGTGAAGGATGTTATTTGGTGTAGAGATGGACCATCTGCGGTGCGAATGCGTCATGGGAGGTGTCATCTTGTAGCAACGCCCACCAACACCATTCTTAATGCTTCAACGCCCTGGTGAAATAGCTCAGAAGCTCTGATATTCCATGGAGGCTGTATCTTGGTCGTTGAAGATGGCTTCCACGTAGCTACGTAGACGGATGTTTTCTTCCAACCGGAAATTCTATAAGTCCAATATCGGGCGATGACGGTGGAAGCAGTGTCGGATCATGGACCAATGGCGTCGATACATCTCACGCACTGGATGATCTTCGGGTAAGAGATCGCTGGGAATATCCACCGCATCTTCAAGAAAAGGTTCGATGTTGTCAGGCGTATGACTCGAAACCGTAATGGTGGAGTCCGGCTGGAAATCTAGGCTCTTCTGAACTGTGGGTATAGGCGGGCTCTCCGCCATTGCATCACCAGTGGCATTCTCCTCCCCGGGTTCATCTTCACTGGGTCTGACCTTTCGCGGCTCCTCTTCAGTAGGAAGTTGTCCCTCATGCCGTGGTGACGGACCATGAATCAAACGTTCATGCCGTTCTAACTGACTGGGTCGTTTGAAGAGTTGACCACAATCCTTACATTGTTCCGTCGCGCCCTCGTGGAATGAGCGTTCGTGGCGCAGTAAAGCATCTTCTCGATTAAATGACCGTGCGCAGGTTATGCAAGTATGTCGTGCACCGTTGTGGGCGGAGGCCTCGTGGCGTCGTAAATTGTTTAGACGAGTAAATGACTGCTGGCAAGTTGTGCAAGTGAACATCTTGGTGGTGGACAGAGTGTCTCATGAAACGGCAAGGCCGCTTTCCTTTTATAGCACACTAGCTGTTGGTCTATTTTTAGCACACTCAGTTCAACTACCTACCGGATGTAGGCTGTTTCTAATCGTCATCGGGCAGGCCAGGATACCGTTGAGGAAACATATCCTCAGATAATTGTTTACGCATTCTGAGTATCTTTCAGTGCATGGGTGAATACTTTCAGCCGATTGGGGTGGTGGGTCAGTTTAACCACGAAGAACGTAACATTGGTGACCCTCTCCGCTATCCATTTGGTGTTGGGACGCTGTTCATAGGCCCATTCCAAGGGATCCACAGTGTCCAGTTGGGCCAGCATCGTCTCTAGCGACACCCGATTGGTGATTGTGAAAGGATGGTCGTACACTGGGTTGATGGCACTGGAATAGAAATAGCACAATTCACGCGTCATCTTATGGCATAAGATGTACCCAAATGCTACATTTAATGTGAAGGACGTAGGTTGATCATTGAAGATGGCTTCCACGTAGCTGCATTGACGGGCGAGGTCGGTCAGTCGGAAATTGTACAAGTTCAATATAGGGCGATGACGGTGGAAGCAGTGTCGGATCATGGACCAATGGCGTCGATATATCTCACTCACTGGATGATCTTCGGATAAGAGATCGCTGGGAACATCCACCGCATCTTCCAGAAAATGTTCGTTGTTGTCAGGCGTATGACTGAAAACAGTAATGCTAGGAACCGGCTGGATATCTAGGCTCTTCTGAGCTGTGGGTATAGGCGGGCTCTCCGCGATCGCATCACCAGTGGCATTTTTCTCCCCGGGTTCATCTTCAGTGGATCTGTCCCTCCTGGGTGCCGCTTTAGTGGAAAGTTGTCCCTCATGCCATGGTGACGGACCATGAATCAAACGCTCATGCCGTTTTAACTGACTGGGTCGTCTGAAGAGTTGACCACATTCTTCGCATGGACGCTTGGGTGGCCCATGAATTGAACGTTCATGGCGCTGTAAATGATCTGGGCACTGAAACGACAGTGTAGGCCTACATATCGTACAGCTATACCGGGCGATTCCATCGTGCTTGGTAGCCTCATGGCGGCGCAAGTCGTGCCGGCGAGTGAACGATTTCGAGCACGTAGTACAAGTGAACATCTTGGCGGTTGACAGAGTGTCTGATGAAACGGTCAGGCCGTTTCCTTTTTATAGCAAGCTAGCTGTTGATCTATTTTTAGCACCATCAGTTCAACTTGGATGTCAGCGACAAGAACCCGGATGTAGGCGCGGACGTCATTGAAAAAAAATGCTGTGGCGTCATTGGTGACGTCATCAGTACGAGTAGTAGCGAAAGTGGGCATTTTTTAGCAGTGAAGGAGTATACACTATGTACAAATAGAATACAGGTGGTATGTACAAATAGAATAGTAGTGGTATGTATAAGGTACAAAAAAAAAATTCTGTCAGGAGTAGGATTCGAACCTACGCCAGCTCTTCGCCGACCAGCACATAATACTGGCGCCTTAGACCACTCGGCCATCCTGACTGTTCCAAGTTCCAAGAGCATCCGAAATGCGGACGTACATCCAGCAACGAGACGCCTTTACTTTCTTTTACCCGAAACGGAATGTCCTGGCCGATGGTGTGAGCACTGCTTACTTGGACTTGTGAAAAAATGTCGAACACACTATATAACTGTTGATACACGAGTTAAAAACTGTAAACAGTCAGGATGGCCGAGTGGTCTAAGGCGCCGGTATTAAGTGCTGGTCTGCGAAGAGCTGGCGTAGGTTCGAATCCTACTCCTGACAGAATTTTTTTTTGTACCTTATACATACCACTACTATTCTATTTGTACATACCACCTGTATTCTATTTGTACATAGTGTATACTCCTTCACTGCTAAAAAATGCCCACTTTCGCTACTACTCGTACTGATGACGTCACCAATGACGCCACAGCATTTTTTTTCAATGACGTCCGCGCCTACATCCGGGTTCTTGTCGCTGACGTCCAAGTTGAACTGATGGTGCTAAAAATAGATCAACAGCTAGCTTGCTATAAAAAGGAAACGGCCTGACCGTTTCATCAGACACTCTGTCAACCGCCAAGATGTTCACTTGTACTACGTGCTCGAAATCGTTCACTCGCCGGCACGACTTGCGCCGCCATGAGGCTACCAAGCACGATGGAACCGCCCGGTATAGCTGTACGATATGTAGGCCTACACTGTCGTTTCAGCGCCCAGATCATTTACAGCGCCATGAACGTTCAATTCATGGGCCACCCAAGCGTCCATGCGAAGAATGTGGTCAACTCTTCAGACGACCCAGTCAGTTAAAACGGCATGAGCGTTTGATTCATGGTCCGTCACCATGGCATGAGGGACAACTTTCCACTAAAGAGGCACCCAGGAGGGACAGATCCACTGAAGATGAACCCGGGGAGAAAAATGCCACTGGTGATGCGATCGCGGAGAGCCCGCCTATACCCACAGCTCAGAAGAGCCTAGATATCCAGCCGGTTCCTAGCATTACTGTTTTCAGTCATACGCCTGACAACAACGAACATTTTCTGGAAGATGCGGTGGATGTTCCCAGCGATCTCTTATCCGAAGATCATCCAGTGAGTGAGATATATCGACACCATTGGTCCATGATCCGACACTGCTTCCACCGTCATCGCCCTATATTGGACTTGTACAATTTCCGACTGACCGACCTCGCCCGTCTACGCAGCTACGTGGAAGCCATCTTCAATGACCAACCTACGTCCTTCACATTAAATGTAGCATTTGGCTACATCTTATGCCATAAGATGACGCGCGAATTGTGCTATTTCTATTCCAGTGCCATCAACCCAGTGTACGACCATCCTTTCACAATCACCAATCGGGCGTCGCTAGAGACGATGCTGGCCCAACTGGACACTGTGAATCCCTTGGAATGGGCCTATGAACAGCGTCCCAACACCAAATGGATAGTGGAGAGGGTCACCAATGTTACGTTCTTCGTGGTTAAACTGACCCACCACCCCCATCGGCTGAAAGTATTCACCCATGCACTGAAAGATACTCAGAATGCGCAAACAACTATCTGAGGATATGTTTCCTCAACGGTATCCTGGCCTGCCCGATGACGATTAGAAACAGCCTACATCCGGTAGGTAGTTGAACTGAGTGTGCTAAAAATAGACCAACAGCTAGTGTGCTATAAAAGGGAAGCGGCCTTGCCGTTTCATGAGACACTCTGTCCACCACCAAGATGTTCACTTGCACAACTTGCCAGAAGTCATTTACTCGTCTAAACAATTTACGACGCCACGAGGCCTCCGCCCACAACGGTGCACGACATACTTGCATAACCTGCGCACGGTCATTTAATCGAGAAGATGCTTTACTGCGCCACGAACGCTCATTCCACGAGGGCGCGACGGAACAATGTAAGGATTGTGGTCAACTCTTCAAACGACCCAGTCAGTTAGAACGGCATGAGCGTTTGATTCATGGTCCGTCACCACGGCATGAGGGACAACTTCCTACTGAAGAGGAGCCGCGAAAGGTCAGACCCAGTGAAGATGAACCCGGGGAGGAGAATGCCACTGGTGATGCAATGGCGGAGAGCCCGCCTATACCCACAGTTCAGAAGAGCCTGGATTTCCAGCCGGACTCCACCATTACGGTTTCGAGTCATACGCCTGACAACATCGAACCTTTTCTTGAAGATGCGGTGGATATTCCCAGCGATCTCTTACCCGAAGATCATCCATTGCGTGAGATGTATCGACGCCATTGGTCCATGATCCGACACTGCTTCCACCGTCATCGCCCGATATTGGACTTATATAATTTCCGGTTGGAAGAAAACATCCGTCTACGTAGCTACGTGGAAGCCATCTTCAACGACCAAGATACAGCCTTCAAGTTAAATCTCACTTTTGGATACATTCTTCGCCATAAAGAGACAGACCAGCTCCGTTACTTTTATCCCAGCAATAATACCCGGGTGTTTGACCAGCCTTTCACCATTATCCATCGTGCGTCGCTGGAGACGATGCTGAAGGAACTGGACAGCGTGGATAGTTTGGAATGGGTACGACAACAACGACAAAACACAAAATGGCAAGTGGAGAGGGTGACCAATGTTACGTTCTTCGTGGTTAAACTGACCACCATCCCAATCGGATGAAAGTATTCACCCATGCAATGATAGATACTCAGAATGCACAAACAACGATCTGAGGATATGTGGCCTCAACGGTATCCTGGCCTGCCCGACGATGATTAGAATAAACGGTTCAGAGCGAACATGGCCGAAGATGGAACTTTCTGAAATGGAGACTTCTGATTGGACAAGAATACATCTAACGGACAGGAACGAATATGAAACATGCAAATGGTGGCCTATGATTGGACAAGAATCTTCTTGAATTGTAAATATACCCAACGCGGCTCCCCCAGCGTGGGTATGATGTAACATTGGGGAGAATAAACTATATGAAATTTTTTTGTTGTTGTTGTTTTCTCAGGTGTCATCCGTGTTGCTGTTGTTGTTCTCTCTCCGGACTATATCATGGCGTTATGTTAGAGTGTTAAGGTGTAACGACGGGCGTTGACGGGCATCACTGTATTTCGAAGAATTAGTGACACTTCCATGGAATATTAGAGCTTCTGAGCTATTTCACCAGGGCGTTGAAGCATTAAGAATGGTGTTGGTGGGCGTTGCTACAAGATGACACCTCCCATGACGCATTCGCACCGCAGATGGTCCATCTCTACACCAAATACCGTCCTTCACTGCCCCAAAATGCTCACTTTCGCTACTACTCCTACTGATGACGTCACCAATGACGTCACAGATGCTGTGGACAGCCCTCAAATCGAGGTCTGCACGCCGAAAACTACAAGATGACACCTCCAACGACGCATTCGGACTGAGAATAGAGCATCCCTACCCCAAATACCTTCCTGCACTGCCCCAAAATTCACACTTTGGGTACTACTCGTACTGATGACGTCACCAATGACGTCACAGATGCTGTGAACAGCCCCCCAAATCGGGGTCTACACGCCGAGAGCTACAAAATTACACCTCCCACGACACAATCGGATAAGGGATGGTCCATCTCTAGACCAAATACCTTCCTGTACTGCCCCAAAACGCACACTTTGGCTATTACTCCTACTGATGACGTCATCGATGACGTCACAGATGACGGGAACATCCCTCAAATCAGGGTCTACACCCCGAGAACTACAAAATGACCCCTTCTAGGACGCATTCGAACCGTGAATAGCCCATCTCGACCCCAAATACCTTCATGTACTGCCCCAAAATGGCCACTTTACTTACTACAACCAACTGCGCATGCGCAGATTAACGCGACTTGCACTTAAAAACACACCATTCTGACTAACCCACACAAGCTTCACTTTGACACCTTCCACGACCCATTCGGATCCATAGGGGTCCATCTCTACCCCAAACACACACCCACATACCCCCCAAAATGCCTGATTTCTCTACTACGGCCAGACTGCGCATGCGCATATTGACGCGACATGCGTTTAGAAACACGCCATTCTGACTCTACCCCACACAAGCTTCACATGGATACCTCACACGACCCATTCGAACCGTGAATAGCCCATCTCTAACCCAAACACACATCCACATACCCCCCAAAATGCCTGGTTTCTATACTACGGGCCAGGCTGCGCATGTGCAGACTATTCAATACGGACGAACAATTAGTGTAGTCAAGTGCTCCTCCACGAGAGCTTCAAAATAAGACCTCACTCGACCCTATTGGACCACCAGGGACTCACCTAGACTCCACCCCGTATGGCCCTATACACCCATAGCCATGCAGTATAGGCCTATGGGCCAACCCAGGCCTTGGTGACTTTTTTCAAAAACTTCACCGATTCGCTCCGCAACACTTCCTATCATGTTCTACATGACGAGACGTGAAAAACGAGACACCACAACCCTACCGCAAATGTATAGAAGTGGGTTTCCCAGTAGGATAAACATTGAACCTATACCCCAGTATGGGAATATATATATATATATGTCTATATGGGGCTATATCGTACTTTTTCAAAAATTTCACCGATTCGTGCCGGGACACTTCCTATCATGTTCTAAATGACGAGACGAGTAAAACGAGACCCCACAACCCTACCGCAAATGTATAGAAGTACGTTTCCCAGGGGGACAAACATCGATCCTAATACTCCCAGTATGGGCCTATATGGGGCTCGGTGACTTTATTCAAAAATTTCACCGATTCGTGCCGGGACACTTCCGATCATGTTCTAAATGACGAGGCTAAGAAAACGCGACCCCACAACCCATACCGTAAATGTCGAGAAGTAAGTTTCCCAGGGGGACAAACATTGATCCTATACCTCCCATACCCCATATAGGCATTTTCCCGTAATTTAGGATAAAGTCCGTATTCCGTATTTTTTCAGCAAAAATTTTACATACACCCACCCTGGAACTAGGGGGAGATAACTATTGATAGGCAAGCCCCGTTAAGCCCGGCGACCTATATACCCCCCATACCCCATATAGGCATTTTCCCAGGTTTTTCGATAAAGTCCGTGTTCCGTATTTTTTTTTTCAGGAAAATTTTTACATGCACCCACCCATGTTTGAATGCCCCTTCACACAGGCTTCACTTTGATACCTCATACAACTCAATCGGCCCATTAGGGGCTCCCCTAGCTCCAAAACGTCTAGCAGGACCCATACAAGGTCCAGTTTTCGACACTAGGTGACCACATCCCGACGAAATGGCCAGTTTTCGACACCGGATGTGCCGCCATCTTGAACATGCGTGCCGCCATCTTGGATATGGCCCATAATGCACCGGGTGAAAATACTCGCTTCTGATTGGCTGAGAGCTCTGACGGATTTGAAATACTCGCTTCTGATTGGACGAGAGCTCCGCATTGCGTCTGCGCATGCGCAGAATGATATTCCTACCGCACACCCAACCCAGCAGATGCCCCTTCACGAATGCTTCACTTTGATACCTCACTCGACCCCATTGGACCATTAGGGGCTCCCCTAGCTCCAAAACGGCTATTTTCATACACTTGGGCCCCCGCGCATGCGCAGAATGCCGATATTTCAACCCCACACCCAGCCCATTAGATGCCCCTTCACCTAGGCTTCACATGGATACCTCACTCGACCCCATTGGACCATTAGTAGCTCCCCTAGCTCCAAAACGGCTATTTTCATACCCTTGGGCCACCGCGCATGCGCAGAATGCCGATATTTCAACCCCACACCCAGCCCATCAGATGCCCCTTCACGAATGCTTCACTTTGATACCTCACTCGACCCCATTGGTCCATTAGGGACTCCCCTAGCTCCAAAACGTCTATTTCCATACCCTTCGGCCACCGCGCATGCGCAGAATGCCGATATTTCAACCCCACACCCAGCCCATTAGATGCCCCTTCACATAAGCTTCACTTTGATACCTCACTCGACCCAATCGGACCATTTTATCTAGGGACTACTTTTTCTCCGCGGAAGCAGACCGCATCACCACCAAAACCGCATCACCGCGGATGAATACATGAAACTATTTTTGACCTGGAAAAATTGGAACTCTCCTGTGCTGGAGGTAGCTTTTTGGTCAATTTGAAATACTCGCTTCTGATTGGACGAGAGATCCACACATGCTCCACAAATTTTACCCGGGGGAACAAATAAGTAGGTCAATGATAAGGAATTTGCGCTTTCTATACTACTACCAATATTTAGGGATAATTTTTTCACGTACAGGCCATTTCAGGCAAAATACAGAGCAATTAAGTCGTAAAGGCATGCGTGCTTCATATTCATTACTTAGTAATCTAAATGGGAAAAATATTCCCATTGATACTGGATGTCATCTATTCCAGTCCCTAGTTAAACCTGTCCTACTTTATGGCTCAGAGGTGTGGGGAGCAGACCTTGTATCATGTAAACACCCTGACAATTCTCCCGTAGAGAAAGTTCAACTAAAATTTAATAAACGGCTTTTACAAGTTCACAGATCCACCAACAATTGGGGGGGTTAGAGCTGAGTTAGGCATTTATCCATTGATTCACGATATAGTCAAGAGGTCTGTTAATCTTTACCATTATGCACTAGAATCTTCTGATAAATTAATATACCATGCTCTTCAGGAACAAAAGGTTCTCTGCATGAAGCATGTTGGCTGGTTGTATAAGATAGTCTTTTTTACACACTAATCTTAATATAGATATAGATGAAGCAGTGGGGAGTAATTTTCATCTTCTGCTACAGGCACATTTCAAAGCATGTTTTCATGATTCACTTCAAGATGATAAAATTCCTGGTGAACAAAATAAGATGAGAACATACAGACTGTTTAAGACTACGATTGAACTCTAACCATATCTGTTATATACTAAACCAAGCCACCAGCAATTTTTCTCAAAATTGCGGTTAAGTAACCACAAGTTAAAAATAGAAGTGGGTAGGCACACCAAGCCTAAGACCCCAATTCATCAACGTTTGTGTGAGGTGTGTATGGTAGTAGAAGAGGAGAAACATTTTGTTTTATCATGTAACAGATTTCATTCCGATAGGATCTCTCTATTTCAAAAAATATCTGCTCGCTTTAATGATTTCAACACTAGGAATGATACTAACAAGTTTGCCATGATTATGTCTTGTGCTGCCTTATCCAAGGTAGTTGTACCTACTCTTTATGAATGGTATAATCAACGCTAATTTATGTATTGTACTACATACAGGGCCGTCTTGGTGAATTATTATTTGCACACGTTCTTGCTATATTTGCATCATAATATTTCGCGTTATCACCTATATACTATGAATTCTGCATCCTTCATAGCAATGATAATTACTGTATCAGTCAAATTTGTGGCCAGAAGCTGATAATAAAATGAGAATGTAATTTCTCAAAATAGAACGTTTTTTTTTATCAGAAGCTCCGCCCCCTTCATTTTCATTGGCTGATTGGAGTCACGTCAGAGATTCTGCCGAACTACTTTTAGGTGCACAGAGGTCAAATTTACAACTTTTACTACGAAGTCGTCTGCTGTGCGAAATCGGTGCAACATGGCTGATTTTCCGACTATCGATGCCGGCCTTTTGCAGCAGCTTCTTGGACATGAAACTAATGATGACTTTAGTTACATGAAATCTGATCAACTCGATTTTACGCCCAGAAGCAATGCTTCATTTGCAAACCGATTTGTACCGAATGACAGCTGACCAGGAAAATTTGGTTGCAGTCAGTCAGAACAAAAACACTTTGCGGAAAATGATGACGACAGTGCGTGCATTCAAACTGTTCATGTTGGAGATGCACCACGATTCTACAGAGATACACGCGCTGCCCCCTGAAATTTTGGATGGATACCTGGCAGAATTCTATGTTGGAATTTGAAAGAGCAAACAAGGTGCTGGTGAGGAGTACGAGCCATCCGCCCTGCTTGGACACGCATCGACTCTCAAGCGCTACTTGAAGATGAAGAAATACAGATATGATATCTCCAAGGACGTATTATTCAAGGATTCTGTGGATACACTCCGCGCGAAATTAGTCGACTTGAAGAAACGAGGCAATGGAAACCTCCCGAATGCGTCGGACCCTATCGCGCCGGACGATAAGGAGTTGCTTTATTCTAAAGGGGTCCTCTCGCGTGACGATGGAAAAAAAACTATTGTATGCAATGTATCTGCACAATTATGAGCAGTTTGGTCTACGTGGAGCCACAGAACATAGAAATGTGTTGTGGGGAGACATCAAACTGAAGATGTTGAATGGTAAAGAAATTCTTGAACATTCTAAGGAGCGGCAAACCAAGACGCGAACTGGAATAGATCCAGCGAACAGGAAGCCATATTTGATGAAGGCATGGGCTGTGCCCGACGATCCACTGCGATGCCCCGTCACAACGTACAAGGAATATCGGAGCCATAGACCGCAATCAATGTTGAGCGACGACAGTCCCTTCTATCTCGGCATCATCTATTCCCCCCGAAGTCATGTTTGGTATAAGGAAACTCCCATGGGAGCGAACAAAATCTCAAAATTGATCCCAGAAATGTCCGGGGCTGCGGATATTTCATGGAAAAAACTCACCGCTGTCTCCGGTAGAAAAGGCACTGTCACTGGGCTCATCGATGCTGGCTTCGACCCCGTCAAAGTTGTTCAGCACTCCGGACACCAGAGTGTCAATTCGCTGAACAGCTACGCGAAGAACTCTCTGAAAACTCAGGAGGAGATGTCTTTGACTCTCAGTACCGGTCATAGAGAGCAAACCACAACCACCGTGACAAATTTGAAAACAGACCAGGTCCCATCGCACTCACAACTTAATCCATCACAAGCGCAGATAAACAGCAGTATGTTCTGTCCCAGACCGTCCATGCCAACGTACATGTATCCCGCGAACCTAGGCCAATATATGCAACCCGTCCCCAGTTACTTCCCACCGTATACAGGTTTCTGCCCTGCACCCGCAAGTCACACTTTTCCCAATGAATTTCCCGCGCAGTCCGAAAGTGAAACCAACTGTTATACGCAACCTCCCATCCAGTGTCACCCTTTGCTTTCTGCTGACGTCCCGAACAGGCCAGCGACTCTGCCAGAGTATTACATGCCAACACCACCGTCCATTCCTCACTACAGCGGCCCTTTTATAACCGGTTGCAATGTTACATTTCAACACCCAGAGCCCAAGAGGAAGCGAATTAGGGTTATTGAAAGTGACTCTGATGACGATTAAGTTTTCAGAATAAAGCAGAATCAGTATTGACAGTTATTTTTAATATTCCATAAAAACCAGTTTCGTTCAATGTTATAAGATTTAATTGGATGAGGTTGAAATATATATAGATTTCTTTATCATTCAATGATATAACATTAAAACTTCACAATATTTTGTCAATATGTATATTCCTACGAAGTAGGCTACCATCTGCAAATTGTCCGGTAGTCGGCGAGTGAGAGTTCATCAGAGACCTTTCGTCCGCAAAATAAGGAGAACCGTTGACATTAGAATCTTGATTTTTTGCATGAAGTTGCATTAGTGGAATGTTACCAGCAAGTTCTGAGCTGACCTACTTTTGATAAAAATTTCTGGTAATTTCTGGAAATGTTGCAATATGTAGAAGCTTGTGAAGTTTTGTGAAACTCGTACAATTTACAAATGTTAAAATATTACCAAAATTGACATATCAGAAAAACGGTGTTGGTGTTAATATGTTCTGACGATTTCGTAAATTGTCCACTGACATTAGTCTACACAAATGTGTTGGAAAAGTATATTAATTTTAATGTGATCTAGGAAAATCAGCCGATAAACTCGTTACTGACGTGCACTTTTGTCCTGGAGATGCACGGGTGCGGATAATTAATGGAATCAAAGCGCGGTATGTTCTGGACAACTTGTGCAGGGTTTGGTCAATCCGATGAAAGAAATAGGTCCAAACTCCTCGGAGAACAGTGGACTGGTAATATGGTTATACTATTCTTTTTCCAATTCAGATACATTCTCAGTATACGGGGAATACATTTATTGGGACGGGACATTACTTTCCGTGCCAAAACAAGCACGAATTACTGTAGTATGTATTCTTACGCGCCAAGTTCTCAAGCACTCGCCGGACGAGTTCAACTTTATTGCACACAAGGCCGATGTATACGATTTATTTTCCCGATATATGAAGCTTAAATCAACGAAGCTCGAGCACCAAATATTCTGGTGAGTAAAGACGTATTTAGTATGTAAACTCTGCAGAATTCATAGTATATAGGTGATAAATAGACCATCATACTTGTTTTCAGTTCATGTCGTTCGAGATGTTTTCCCATCGCTCGCGCGGTGATACCAACTCTCGTCCTGCCTTTGGCAGGACTCGAGTTGGTATCACCGCGCTCGCGATGGAAAAACATCTCTCACGACATGAACTGAAAACCGCGTATGATAATCTATAATTCTCATAACTTTCTTGGAACATTCTGGACTGAATCCTCAGACCGGTTGGTAACATGTATTGAACGCGACGTTAAACCATTTTCTCTCTCCCCCTTGAACAATCATATTAAGTGTGCCATGGTAACGCCTTGTATGAACTGTTGCCATCTTTCGTATATTCAGCGCGTTTTGTTTCGTTTATTATCGATAATACTGCATGCCCAGTGAAGTTGATACATCAGTGATAAAACTGGTAGATTGCATGAACTTTGTGACTGGTAAATTTAGTGATTTGTAGATGGATAAATCTAGCCTTTGAACGAGAACATTGTGATGTGGTTCCACAAGGATTTATGATTTTTCATTAGGACTCGTATCTCGATCGGTTTCCATAATAGCTATTGTAGCTGGTAAGCTAAACAATTAACGCATCTGAGCTAAATGAAACTAAGGTTATCGCGTACATGGATAGGTCTTGATACACCGAGTAAGTGTACGTACCAGTTATTGCAGCATGTAATGCTGGAAGGCTATGCGAGCCTGGTTGATGTCGGCTGACGTGCCCTTACAATACCCGGTTAGGCTATAGCAGCCTGGTTATTTGTAGTTAATTGTTTTTGTATCATCCTGAATTTTTATTATTATTGTTTGGATCCTCAGATATAAGTCTATGATGTTGGATGACAAATCGGTTTCAATTGACACGTATCGACAACTTCCTTATCCCTACCGGTACTGGGGGGGGGGGGGGGCAAAATGGCTCCCCTACCAAACTTTCTGCTCTATCTTCGGAACGACAAAAAAATGGAGAGCTGAAACTCCGTGACTTTATAGTTTATCATATAGGGGTCATTTTGAGCCTATTTGCAGGACCCCACCAGCAGAGGATCATGGGTACATTCAAGATGGCGACCACGTGGGGTACTATTAAACTGATTTTTCGTCATATTTCTTCAAAATTTCTGCTTTTCCGCGATGTAAATTGGACAAAACCTATTTTATTACGTTTCATATTAATATTTACTAATTTATCACAGTTCTTGAGGAGAAATTGCATAACAAATTCGAAAAATCGGACTAAAAAATAGACTAAAAAATGCCGTTTTTGAAAATTACGTCACTGTGATGCCATCGAAGTGGCCATCTGGGACGTTTTAACATTTTCTGATAGAGCTTGATCCAAGGGTATCGTGGTAAGTTTCGGCACCCTAGCTCAAGGGGTAAGAACAATAATTAGAGGGCAATTTCGCCCCCCCCCCCTCTCCCAGGATACGTCCAAAAAAGCCCAGGTCAGAAAGGGTTAAGTGCAGTACCTATTATGTCCATTTCAACCATAAAACTTATAGCTTTCATAATGAGTAACATAAGGTCCTAATGTTAAACTTTCAGGATGAGGCAGGACTTGGCACTGACCATGCTGGAGAAGTCTAATACTTGGTGTTAAACGACACCTGTGACGTCATAGTATTGTCCCATCCGCAGATTATTTTTCAAGAATCGTCTCCCAGATTGTACATTTGCCTGCGGATAATGGGAGTGGAAGGTGTGTACTACTAAGGATTCTATAGATTTGTCCATGTGTAAACCAATGTAAAAAGTTCAAACAACTGAAATGACAGAACATTCTTTAATGGGAATAACACACGGGCAAAAAATCTGTCCGTTATCTACCGTCCAGTCCAACAAGTCAAAAACAAGTCGAATGAACACAAATGTGTGGAAACCCACACTGGCCGTGCCTTGGAACAGATTATTTGGTTTCAAATTAACATTGACAGTTATGTTAGGCATTTGGTACTCCTACAAACGAGCCTTCTTTTCCGGTTGAATGTGGTCGAAGGCTTCCCTTCCAGACACAATGACTCCCCGTGTAGCGTTGCGCATCGTTGGTTCGCTTATATTCGCGAACAGCCGTGCTTCAATGACCTGTAACTTCACAGATTAGTTGTTCGTCAACATCGGTCTCGTACATGGGGTGTTTATAAAACGAAGACCGAAGACCCAAAAAGGAAGGTATTTCCCCAAAAGAGCCCCTCAAGTGGGTCTTCCATCTTCGGTCTACGTTTTATCAATGGCCCTATCAAAACACATGGGCATTTATAAAACGAAGACCCTGGCATTTTTCGGCCGGGGTAGGGCTGTGAGGGCCCAGGGGTGAGGGGATGCAGTAATCAAGGTCCGCCGGGAAATTTGGTCCGCTTTTTATGCCCAGAGCGGACGATAATTCCCGATGGATTATAACTCGATAATAACGTCCGCCCTGGGCCAAATTATGGTCGAACGTCCTCGGGATTGTCATTGCTGCATGCAGGGTCTTCCATCTTCGGTCTTCGTTTTATCAATAGCCCTATCAAAACACATGGGCGTTTATAAAACGAAGACCCTGGCATTTTTCGGCCGGGGTAGGTCTGTGAGGGCCCAGGGGTGAGGGGATGCAGAAATCAAGGTCCGCCAGGAAATTTGGTCCGCTTTTTATGCCCAGAGCGGACGATAATTCCCGATCGATTATAACTCGATAATAACGTCCGCCCTGGGTTAAAGCATGGTCGAACGTCCTCGGGGTTGTTATTGCTGCATGCAGGGTCTTCCATCTTCTGTCTTCGTTTTATCAATGGTACTATCAAAACACATGGGCTTTTATAAAACGAAGACCCTGGCATTTGTTTACCTGGTGCATTCACACCCTGGTGTACCCTATGCCCTACGGGCTATAGGGTACAGGGTGCACCAGGTTTGCGTGTGTGTGCGCGCCTACGTACGAAGACATCACTTCCGACTAGCGCAGGGTCAAATGTCACTTCCGTGGGTACTGTGGTTTTACATCCGGGTCCTCCTCTTACATCCGGGGTTTTCCAGGTTTATTGTCACGTGACCGGAACCGGAAGACTCACTCACCGTCGTTAGTGCGTCCATGCGTTAAGATGGACGTTGGGGACGCCCGAGGGGTGATGTGCACGCCTCACTCGCTCACTAGTGGTGCGCAGGGGTCAAAGGTGGTGGCGTTGACGGGCGTCAAATTACAACACATATAAGGGAAGTGGGAAGAGGTGCCGACATACTGACTGCGTCACATGACTTCACAGAATAGTCCTGTGGTTAACCTATTCTAAAGCACATACCAAGAATCTAACGATTCATGATAGGTGTTGTATCTCAGGTACGCTTTTATTGTACCTGTTCATGTGGCAACTTGGATGATATGACCACACGGCCCCTAGCACCGGCATAAGCGGTATTAGATACAAATCTAGAGAGCTATGATGGAAATGCTCTGACAACTCGTATACTGGTAATTGGTGAGCTGTTTCGCTGTGACAACTCGTACATTGGAGATTGGTGAGCTGTATCGTCGTCAGATGTAAATGACGGCATTTAACACAAAAAACTAGTCTGTAAGACCCGATGGTGGTGGTGTGTGGTGATGTGTGGTGGTGGTGATGTCTGTAAATATAGGAATGAACATATGAACTGACGAGGGACACATGTATTGGTCGACTGATGAACATGTCGTGTACGTGTATGCCTTCTCTCGTCGCGATAGTATGCTCAGGCACATTCAACGCAAACACAACCAAGAGACACCGGCGAGTCCCGCTATAGGTCCAACAAGTGGAGTAGCGCATTCTTATACGATCACGGTGAGCGGCCCTACGGTATGTGGAAAGACGTCCTGGGTGAGGAAGTTATTAGAGGATAGTGTGGCAGCCCCAGCTCCGACTGTCTTGTTTAGTGTTATAGCCAATGGCAGCCTGCCTACGAAACCACCAGGTTACAGAATGCGAGCTTCGTCCCAGGGATTCCTCACGACATAAACGAACCGTATTACTTTGACCCTGAGCAGACCAACGTGGTAGTGTTAGATGATCTGATGAGTGCGGCCAAGGAGAATTCACACCTCACCGACTTGTTTACTAAAGGATCCCATCATCGGAATCTGTCCGTCATCTATTTGACCCAGAATCTCTTTCCTCAAGGGAAGGCGTCCAGAGATATTGCCTTCAACTGCCAATACTTTGTGTTGCTCTCCAATCCCATTGGCAGAGCACAAATCCGTGTGTTTGGTAGTCGAATTTATCCTTAGAACATCTACCATTTCATGCAGGCGTTTCAAGGGGAGACAAGTCGTCCGTACGGCTACCTGTTCGTAGATTTAAAAGCCCATACCTCGAAGATCGCCGGCTGACGACCCACCTGTTACCCGGCGAGGGATCACCGCAACGTCATATACCCCTACAGCATCCGCCGAGTCCACACCTGGCAGCACCCGTCCAGCAGCAGCAACCCATCCCCATACAGGGGGTCCGCTTCATACCAGCAGTCTCAGAATATCACCCAACCGTGAAGGACCGTCCCGAACCCGTACAAGGGAATGAACATAATGTGAACTCGAGGCTATGGAAGGATTTGTTCAAAGAAAGTATGGACGCAGAGATGGGCGAGACGTTGAGGGCCACAAAATACAAGTTTCAACACAAAGGGTATTTCAAAAAAGGAAGCCGCAATTTTAGCCCATAACAGATTGGCACACAGACTACGAGGGGCTTTACGTCAGCAGTATGTTGACCTCGTGACACATGAAATTGTTGGATAAGGATGCGGTTCATATGGTAATCGAAAAAACAGCGTCGATGTTGAAAACCTCGGGCATGAACTGGAAAGCGGCGTATGTCAGAGCAATAGCACAAAAGAAACATTTGTTCAAACGCATCATCAAACGACGTTAAAGTGTTAAGAAAGTGTGCCAAGACGTTGAGATGGGTGTTAAGGCGTCGAGACTAGCGTTAAGGCGTACAGATAGGGCGTTAAGGCGTAACAGTGGGTGTTGGCAGACGTTACTGTCTATGAAAGCAAGTGTATTCTCAAAACACGCACAGTCGACGTTCAACCGTCAACATGGCTCATACTTGTTCTGAGTGCGAACGCACGTTCACCAGACGTTACGATATGTTGCGACACCGGAAAAATATACATGGGATTAAAGACTCCGAGGAGTCCGTTGAGGCGGATGCGGATATAGAGACTGCCGAGAGTGTATCGGCTGATACCGAAACAGAGATTGCTGACAGTCTGTCTACTGATATGGAGAGCTTGACCTCAGATAGTCAGCCTACATCCCAGGAAAGTGAGGCAGAACCTACCTTCTGGGATCGTATTGTGACACCAGCTATCAGTACTCGCGCTGCAGCGATCGAGGACGCCGGACAGGATAACTTACGACAGGCGTACACCCAAATGCGCCCATGCATCAGGAAAACAGCCATGGCGATCTATGAACAGTATGCCTTACTACCGCTTGAAAAGAAAGGACATGTCCATCATGAAGACCAAGCGTCACTTGGAAGAGGATATGGGGCTACCACCCACCGAGACCCTGGAAAATGCGATCAGAATGCACAAACAACCGTTTCAGGACATGCTGCTCGAACAATATCATGGACTGCCCGACGACGATTAGGTCACACCGAGCAAAGATGGAACTTCCTGAAAGGACGACTTCTGATTGGACAAGGCCGAGAATACATCTAACGGGCCAGAACGAATAGGACAGATACAGCGCCAAATGGCGGCCTCTGATTGGACAAGAGTCACCTTGAATTGCAATCGTACCCAACGCGGCTCCCCCAGCGTGGGTATGTTATGATGGAGGAGAAAATAAAATGATTGTTCTTATCCTTCTTGTTTTTCTCTCATCTGTGTATATCATGGCGTCCAGGCGTTATGCTAGGGCGTTAAGGCGTAAAGACGGATGTTGACGGGCGTCACTGCATTTCCAATAAATTAGTGACAGTTTTTGGGTTTAATTCATCAGGGCGTCCAAGCATTGAGCTTGGCGTTGGCGATTGTTGCTACAAGATGCCATTTCACACGATGCATTCGGACCAAGGATGGTCCATGTCTACCCCAAAACACCTTCCTTCGCACCCCAAAATGCCCACTTTCGCTACTACTCGTGCTGATGACGTCACTGATGACGCGGACATCCCTCAAATCGGGGTCTACACCCCGAGAGCTACAAAATGACACCCCATACGACGCATTCGGACCAAGGATGGTTCATCTCTACACCAAATACCTTCCTTCACTGCCCCAAAATGACTTTCGAAACTACTCTTACTGATGACGTCACCGACGAAGTCACAGATAACGCGGACAGCCGTCAAATCGGGGTCTACATCGCGAGAGCTACAAAATGACACCTCCCACGACGCATTCGGACCAAGGATGGTCCCTCTCTACCCCAAACACCTCCACGCACCCCCCAAAATGGCCACTTTACTTACTACACCCAACACGCCATTCTGACTACCCCACAAAAGCTTCACGTGGACATCTCCCACGACCCATTTGGACCAATAGTGGGCCATCTCTATCTCCCACGCACCCCCAAAATGCCCGCTTTCCATACTACGACCAGTCTGCGCATGCGCAGGATATTGAAAACGGACGAACCATTAGTCGGATGCTCCACCACGAGAGCTTCAAAATAAGACCTCATACGACACCATGGGACCAATAGGGGCTCACCTAGACCCCAAAACGTTCACCCAGCATGGACCTATACCCCCATACAGACCTGCGCGGTACTTTCGAAAAATTTCACCGCTTAGCTCCGGGACCCATCCCATCGTGTTTTTCGGCTCATACTGAAGGAAGGCCGAAGGGAAGGCTGCCTTCCGAAAGGAAGGCGGTGGATAAAAACATATTACAAGGCTTAGCGGGGATAATTTATGCCTAGATGTATTACTGGTGTAAATTTATACCGATTTTATATATTTGTAGGTGCACACAACGTCGTACGGCCACATGAATCGCGGATAATACTTCACCGGATCGCTGCTCCATTTACAAATACGGATTTTTCGATGCACTCGCCTTCCCAGCCGGCCGGCATCTTGATTTTCGCCAGCCGGGAGGGCCGTGAAGTATTATACGCGATTCATGTGGCTGTAGGAGGTTGTGGGTACCTACAAATATATGAAATCGGTATAAATTTACACAATATATCTAGGCAAAAATTATCCCCCGCTAAGCCTTGTAACATGTTTTTATCCACCGCCTTCCTTTCGGAAGGCCGCCTTCCCTTCGGCCTTCCTTTAGTATGAGCCGTGTTTTTCTTGGCGAGACGAGAAAAACAAGACCAAACAACCCATAGTAAAGCCCACAAAAAAATTCCCAGGTTGGACAAATACCCCCATAGCAAGTATTCAATTCAATTTTATTGTACATATACGCTCACAATGGAGCAGGGTACAAACTTTGAAGTCAAAACAAACAATAATAGAATAATGTATAACAAGCTTTTGGTATGAAATTATTAAATGAGCATTCACTATTATGACTAATATAACTTGAATTGCAGGCAAGCACCTAAAAGGTGCGTGGACCCCTCAGCCTGTTTTTTTTAGTCAAGTAGGATCAGGGCTGCATCTAGAGCCAATTTAGTTTCAGAAAACATATGGGCGCCTAAAACTCAAATGAAACAAAAAACGGAAGTGTTGTTGTTGTTCAATTTGAAAGGATTTCTGAAGGAAATACTCCTAGAAAAAGCTTCTGGGAGCCTCAATATCGATCCGATTGCATAGCTGGGTATTGAATTTCATGTTAATAAACCTCTGTTTTGTGATTGATCACAGGCTCTTTGCGCCGAAAGTCACTTAAAAAAACTGGACCCTCAATAATGAATTACGAAAAGGAACTGGGAGTTTGGGATTGGAACCTGCAAAAAATCTCTGGATACCGTATATAACAGGCTTCGGTTTCACGTGAGTGGTGTGGTGGGATCACAGCATGTAAGAAAGTGTAGCTTTATCAGTGGCAATTTATGCATTGCACAAGTGTGATAACCAGTAAACACAATGATTGACACAACCCCACCCTTATCATTATTGGGGGGGGGGCATAAGTTCCAGGTATGCAAATTGGTTCAAAATTGCCCAGAGTCAGGCTAAAAATAGGCTCTCGTAATCAGTCGTTTTAAATAATTTCCAAGATACAGTAACGTGTTTGGTGACAAAAATTGAAGCACTATGTTGTACCAGTTAAATGTGTGGACACAAATATGGTTAATGCAAAAGTTTTAGGATAATCATATGATGTAGAATAGAAGGATTTAATAGCAAAATTAAAGAAAAATGTTGTCCTTCATTCAATGGGAATCTTGAATGGACCAGGCTTTCTTGTATCAGCGAACCTTCAAAATTCACAATGAAACATGCAACCAAGGGTTCCCGATGGGCATACATGTAGATAACAGAGCAAAAGCTAAGCCATCAATAAATAATTAAAAAAAAATTAAAAATCATGAAATCATCATAGCCATCTGAAAATCTAATCATTTCATCAGCCAACATTCAGGAAGCTCTCACCAAAGTTTTGTCAGGCCCGACTTGATAGATCTGCAGATATTTAGTGGACAAGAACATGTTGATGGGCATAGATAACAGTGTAAAATCTGAGCCATCAATAAATAATAATAAAAAAAAAATTAAAAATCATGAAATCATCATAGCCATCTGAAAATCTAATCATTTCATCAGTCAACATTCAGGAAGCTCTCACCAAAGTTTGGTCAGGCCCGACTTCATAGATCTGCAGATATTCAGCGGACAAGAACATGTTGACGGACGGACGGACGGACTGACGGTGGCGGACGGACGCTAGGACGGACGTACGTGCATGGCAACGACAAGACCCCACAGCCCTATGGGCTGAGGGGTAATAAGGCAAATTTGTATATTCTATAGAGATACTAATGACGTACTCTCTAAAATAATTAGATTGAAATTCAATCCATCAGACCGAAACTAGTGACCAATCTTTCATCGGATTGAAAATATTCAATCTAATAGATTGCAAACGATAAAATGAATCTGTTGTAGACAGAAAATTATGGGTCTATATGGGCCTATTTAAAGACCTACCCGGTACTTTTCGAAAAATTTCACCGCTTACCTCCGAGACCCCTCCCATCGTCTTTTTTCTTGGCGAGACGAGAAAAACAAGACCAAACAACCCATAGTAAAGCCCACAAAAAATTTCTCGGGTTGGACATATACCCCCATAGCCAGTGTGGGTCTATATGCAGACCTACCCGGTACTTTTCAAAAAAATTGCACCGTTTACCTCCGAGACCCCTCCGATCGCGCTCTACGTGGCGAGACGAAGAAAACAAGACCAAACAACCCATAGTAAAACCCATAAAAAAAATCTCAGGTTGGACCTATACCCCCATAGCCAGTATGGGGATATACCTATACAGGCATTTCCCCGTATATTGTATAATATATATAATTTTTATTTAATTTTTTTTTCGGTGAAAACACCCATGACATGACTTCAGAGAGCTTCACTTTGACATCTCACTCGACCCAATCGGTCCATGCAGCGTATTTGAATTCTGGGGATTACTTTCTGTCCGCGGAGGCAGACCGGATTACCGCGGAGGAATACATGCCCCCAAGGTCACGTCTGATTCACCCAGACCGGGAGTGACGTCATACTTGCGCAGAACACATTCACACACCTCCCTGCGCACACCTCAAAATTTGCCGCAATCGCGCATGCGCACTGAGGTAGATGCGAGTCAATATCCATTCTGTATGCTACTACCCTGCATGCAGCAATGCCAACCCCGAGGACGTTCGACCATGCTTTAACCCAGGGCGGACGTTATTATCGAGTTATAATCGATCGGGAATTATCTGGGCATAAAAATCGGACCAAATTTCCTGGCGGACCTTGATTACTGCATCCCCTCACCCCTGGGCCCTCACAGCCCTACCCCGGCCGAAAAATGCCAGGGTCTTCGTTTTATAAACGCCCATGTGTTTTGATAGGGCCATTGGTAAAACGAAGACCGAAGATGGAAGACCCTGCATCCAGCAATAACAACCCGGAGCACGTTCGACCATGCTTTAACCCAGGGCGGACGTTATTATAGATCTAATCGATCAGGAATTATCGTCCGCTCTGGGCATGAAAAACGGTCCAAATTTCCCGGCGGACCTGGATTTCTGCATCCCCTCACCCCTGGGCCCTCACAGCCCTCACAGCCCTACACCGGCCGAAAAAATGTCAGGGTCTCCGTTTTATAAACGCCCATGTGTTTTGATAGGTCTATTGATAAACGAAGACCGAAGATGGAAGACCCTGCATGCAGCAATGACAACCCCGAGGACGTTCGACCATAATTTGGCCCAAGGCGGACGTTATTATCGTGTTATAATCGATCGGGAATTATCGTCCGCTCTGGGCATAAAAAGCGGACCTTGATTACTGCATCCCCTCACTCCTGGGCCCTCACAGCCCTACCCCGGCCGAAAAATGCCAGGGTCTGCGTTTTATAAACGCCCATGTGTTTTGATAGGGCTATTGATAAAACGAAGACCGAAGATGGAAGACCCTGCATGCAGCAATGACAACCCCGAGGACGTTCGACCATGCTTTAACCCAGGGCGGACGTTATTATCGAGTTATAATCAAGGGAATTATCGTCCGCTACGGGCATAAAAATCGGACCAAATTTCCCGGCGGACCTTGATTACTGCATCCCCTCACCCCTGGGCCCTCACAGCCCTACCCCGGCCGAAAAATGCCAGGGTCTTCGTTTCATAAACGTCCATGTGTTTTGATAGGACCATTGATAAAACGAAGACCGAAGATGGAATACCCACTCGAGGGGCTCTTGGCTCTTCGTTTTTGGGTCTTCGGTCTTCGTTTTATAAACACCCCTCGTACATGCGTGTTGCAGCCGTTGCTCGTAAGGAATGATTAGTACGGAATCCAGGAATTCCGGCCTTCTTACATAGATGTGCCACTGTACCGGTTAGAGGACGTATTCCGATAGGTTGCTTGATGAACCAAACTCCGTCCGGCGTCGGCGTGTCAACTGGCCGCAGATAGAATTACAAGCGTCTAGTCCGTCATTCATAATCCAGCCGTCGTCCATTAGAGAATATCCGCGTCCATAATCCAAAGACCTATTCCATTTCCATATAACAGTATTAGCACCAAATTCAAAAAGACAAAAGTATACATAAACATAGGCTTGTTTCCTGCAAGAGAAGCGGTCAACAATTTTCAATGATGCCGGCAAGACATCATGATGTTCCAAAATATCAAATCCGTATCGCTGATCAGTATTCTTAATCCATAATATTCGTTATAGAGTCGTCATCTAAAAATGATGTACCTCAGCCACGCTTTGATTGTGACTGTTCATATGAGTACCATGAGGATCTTGAAGTACATGGGTTCATACGGCCCCTAGCCCCGGGTTAAGCGGAATTAGACACAAGTTACGAAACGTAGCGCCATAGATCTTGCACGCTACGTTCGTATTTTGTTATCAGCATGCGATATGTATCGCCAAATTTGAGAAACTTTGAGTGGAGGCGCTTGATGGAATAGCCCTGTTTTATAAGTTTCTGCAACGATGTTTTGTGACGTTGATTAAAATCATCACATTTAACACAGGATCTAGCAAATGCTACTAAGCGAGATATGTATACGCCATATGCAGGTCCCACTGGAATATTACTATCCAGAAAGGGATAGTTTACGATGTCGAAATTGTAATCATGTAAGCACTCCGGTCCTTGGGGCTGCAACAAATTGAACACAACAAAAGGCATGTAGTGACTGGACTGTATTATTAAACAGCGAGACCAATTGAACTAAATCACAGTACTTTATCTGTAATAATCTTTTATGAACACAAAAAGTTAATTCTCGCGAATCACCAGGCTTGTGGGATTTGCATGTGTGAAGGCGTTCGAACTGCGACAGTACAGGCAATTCAGAAAGAAATTAATGTAAAAACCAGGGAACTCGTTCGTTATGCCATCTGTTATCCCCGCGCTATCCCCGCCTAGTTGCATTGGTGCCGCAATAGATGCAGATTATATGCGATTGCTTGCCACTTGGAACACTTCAACGTAATTATTTATTCTCTATATCTTGGACATTCATTACCATAGTAGTATGCGTTACGATACAGTGTGCGGTTAATTCAGGAAACCGATGTAGATTAATCCATAAACGGATTTACTTGTGTTTCGTGTCTTCTTACATGCAGTTCAGTATTTCCACGGAATGTACACTTATAAACCTTGCTGAATGTGAATAGGACACGGAGCAAACAATGAAAATTGGAGAATATAATTACAACAAGCGTTCTGAGAACCCCAACATCTCGCCTTGCGGGGTCATCCGCCGAAGGTGCAGCAGTATTGAAAGTATACATGTAGAGCAAACAATAAGGTCTGGAATAGGCGATGTGGTACAGACAATAATGTCTGGAATAGATTATCTGGTACAGACTATAACATCAGTCCCATGTGGTATTACTGGCATATAAGTTAATCCCATGTAGGATGGAGTGAGTGAGTGCCGTCGGATTACTGGTGCATAGGGTAGTCCAGTTTGAGATTACTGCTAGATAGGTCAGTCTCATGTGAGATTACTGCTGGATAGGCCAGTCCTGTGTTGGATTACTGCTGGATGGACCAGTCCCGTGTGTTATTACTGATGGATAGACGAGTCCCCGGTGGGATTACTGCTGGATAGTCCAGTCCCAAGTGGGATTACTGCTGGATAGTCCAGTCCCAAGTGGGATTACTGCTGGATAGGAGATTCTCGTATGGGATTAATGCTGGATAAGACAGTCCCGTGTAGGATTACTGCTGCATAGGCAGTCCAGTGTGGGATTACTGCTACATACGGCAATCCTGTGTGGGATTACGACTGGGAAGGCCAGTCCCATGTGGGATTACTGCTGGATAGGCTAAACCTGTGTGGGATTACAGCGGGATAGGTTAGTCTCCTGTAGGATTATGGCTGGATAGGTCAGTGCCATGTGGTATTACTGCTGCATATTGCAGTCCAGCGTCACATTACTTCTGGATAGGTCAGTCCGGTGCGAGATTACTGCTGCATAGGCCAGTCCTGGGGAATTACTGCTGGATAGGCCAGTCCCATGTGGGATTACTGCTGTATAGGCCGGTCCGGTCTGGAATTACTGCTGGATAGGTCAGTCCCGTGTGGCATTACTGCTGGATTTGCCAGTGTCATTTGGGATTACTGCTGGATAGGGCAGCTCTGTGTGAGATTACTGCTGGATAGGCCAGTCCCAAATGGGATTACTGCTGGATAGACCAGTCTGGTCTGGGATTACTGCTGGATAGTTGAGTTCCGTATGGGATTACTGCTGGATAGGTCAGTCCCATGTTGCATTACTGCTGGATAGGCCAGTGCCATTTGGGAATACTGCTGGATAGGTCAGTCCCGTGTGGGATTACTGGGGGAGAGCTGTGACCTAGGAAAATATGAAACATGTCCACCAAGTTTTATCATCCCACGAAAGGCTCAACAAACTTTCCATGTACAGATCTACATGTAAATTTTTGCCCAAAAAAAACCTTATCAATGGAAACTTGCAAAGTCTAAACTGCAATAATTAGGACAAACATTCATATTTAATGTCATATTTCTTAAATAGCACATGCAGAGCCTCTAATCACATTGAACATGGGTAGCAGTGTCAAACTCATTCAATGAAAGCTGGCAGCTTCAGAAAACTTTCCATGTACAGGTGTATATGTATGTACATTATTATTGGCAGATTACTTAGACAAAACCCTCAAAATTTGGACAAAAATCAATATTTCATCTCCTAAATAGCACAGGTACATCTTCTAATCATAAGAAAAGGTGTCCCAAGTTTCATAATCATTCAATGACAGCTGACCACTGCAGCAAAATGTGGTGTACAGATGTACATGTGCACTTGAGCTAAACGCAAAACTCAATTATTTGCCATAATTTGGAGAATTAATATTTCATCTCACAAATAGCACAGGTACATTCTCTAATCATAAGAAACCTGTATACCAAGTTTTATAATCATCCAATGAGAGCTGACAACTGTAGCAAACTTACCATGTACATGTATACACAGAGGCCTACATGTACAATTTACCTAAACAGGAAACTCATTCATTTGCCATAATTTGGAGAAAAATAGATATTTCTTCTCAAAAATGGCACAGGTACATCCTCTAATCATAAGAAACATGTGTACCAAGTTTCATAATCATCCAATGACAGCTGACAACTCCAACAAACTTTCTAAGTACAGATGTACATGCGCACTTCAGGTAAACGCAAAACTCTTATCATAGGGATTTTAACATTGGTGCACCCCAGGGGTAGTACCCCCAGGTGGCATACCCACCCCCCATATTTTTTTAAAATTTTCCCTTATTTTTCTAGATATTTTTTTAATTTGCTAAACCAAAAATCTAATCATTTGCAGGCAGGGGACACCGACGACATCCTCTTTCCCCCCTCACAATATCTCCCCTTTACTTCGCAAGGCGAGATAAAACCAATGGTTCTTGGGACTGCCAGCAGAAGTACATAAATATTAAACACAATACTGAAAAGCAGTTAGGAAAGTTCTGTGTGGTATGTTCTACAACAAATTCTGTTAGATATGAAAATTGATTTGGGAAGTATTTTTAAATATTTGTTTTACTTCAGTAATTGTCTTAGTCTAGAAATTTTGTGTATCCGACATGTGGATCAAATAACAGATATGTGTCAATTGGCAAACAGTCTGAATGAACGAATGAACCAGGGTATTTTCCTCACTGACCACACGAACTGGTTTAGTGTGTGTGTGACAAACAGGTCTGTCTTGGATAGCTCTACACAGCTTTGAACTATCCTTCATATTGGCCGACACGAATTATCATTGCCTTGGACAATTATTTTGACATAGTGAATGATAAAATATATTTTAAAAATACTTTTTGATGGAATTTTCTTTTCCGAAGTCTTTGTTGTAGCAGTGATTTCATACAATGTTTAGAACCATCTTACAAGAGTATGTTTATTCTTTATGGACTTCTGCTGGTAGTGCCGAGACGCTTTGTTTCTGTAATTATATTCTCCAATTTACATTGTTTGTTCAAAGGGGTGTCATATTCACATTCAACAAGGTTTGGGGAACATTTTGGTATGATATTGGCCACCAACTGTATTGCCTATTTAGTATCAGCTCACCTGTGATTCTATGGAAAGATAGTGCCACGGCACTGTAGCTCATCTGGCTGTAACTGGAGAAAGTAGCTGTCAGAATTTTTACTAAAGAACTGCAATAGATGAGTTTCTAGCTTGTGTTGTCCCCCACGAACACTAAATGATCCATGCAGTAATTTCCTGAGATTTTATGATAAAGTTTCATAAAGAAATTCAAGATGCGGCCATATTGGATTTTCGAAATGGACCAAAAAATGTATCTTGCACAACTGGACCACAAGGGGAATCTGTGACAGATCCATGCAGTAATTTCCTGAGAATTCACGATAACAAAATTGCCACGTGGAGGCCACGTGGAGGCCATATTGGATTTTCAAATCGGACCAGAAAAGGTATCTTGCACAACTTGACCCCAAGGGGAACCTGTGTATCAAATTTGAGAAAGATCAATGCAGCAGTTCTTAGAGAAATTGCGATAATAAAGCTTCATGAGGAAATCCAAAATGGCTACCTGGTGGCCATATTGGATTTTCGAATCAAATAACAAAAAGTATCTTGCACAACTAGACCCCAAGGGGGACCTGGGTAGCAAATTTGAGAAAGATCCATGAAATACTTCCTGAGAAATCACGATAACGAAGTTTCATAGGGAAATCCAAGATGGCCGCCTGGTGGCCATATTGGATTTTTGAATCAACGCCCATGTGTTTTGATAGGGCCATTGGTAAAACGAAGACCGAAGATGGAAGACCCTGCATGCAGCAATAACAACCCGGAGCACGTTCGACCATGCTTTAACCCAGGGCGGACGTTATTATAGATCTAATCAATCAGGAATTATCGTCCGCTCTGGGCATAAAAAGCGGTCCAAATTTCCCGGCGGACCTGGATTTCTGCATCCCCTCACCCCTGGGCCCTCACAGCCCTACACCGGCCGAAAAAATGTCAGGGTCTCCGTTTTATAAACGCCCATGTGTTTTGATAGGGCTATTGATAAACGAAGACCGAAGATGGAAGACCCTGCCTGCAGCAATGACAACCCCGAGGATGTTCGACCATAATTTGGCCCAGGGCGGACGTTATTATCGTGTTATAATCGATCGCGAATTATCGTCCGCTCTGGGCATAAAAAGCGGACCTTGATTACTGCATCCCCTCACCCCTGGGCCCTCACAGCCCTACCCCGGCCGAAAAATGCCAGGGTCTTCGTTTCATAAACGTCCATGTGTTTTGATAGGACCATTGATAAAACGAAGACCGAAGATGGAATACCCACTTGAGGGGCTCTTGGGGAGATGTCTTCGTTTTTGGGTCTTCGGTCTTCGTTTTATAAACACCCCTCGTACATGCGTGTTGCAGCCGTTGCTCGTAAGGAATGATTAGTACGGAATCCAGGAATTCCGGCCTTCTTACATAGACGTGCCACTGTACCGGTTAGAGGACGTATTCCGATAGGTTGCTTGATGAACCAAACTCCGTCCGGCGTCGGCTTGTCAACTGGCCGCAGATAGAAAGCACTCCGGTCCTTGGGGCGGCAACAAATTGAACACAACAAAAGGCGTGTAGTGACTGGACTGTATTATTAAACAGCGAGACCAATTGAACTAAATCACAGTACTTTATCTGTAACAATCTTTTATGAACACAAAAAGTTAATTCTCGCGAATCACCAGGCTTGTGGGATTTGCATGTGTGAAGGCGTTCGAACTGCGACAGTACAGGCAATTCAGAAAGAAATTAATGTAAAAACCAGGGAACTCGTTCGTTATGCCGTCTGTTATCCTAGCGCTATCCCCGCCTAGTTGCCTTGGTGCCGTAATAGATGCAGATCATATGCGATTGCTTGCCACTTGAACACTTCAACGTAATTATTTATTCACTATATCTTTGACATTCATTACCATAGTGGTATGCGTTACGATACAGTCTGCGGTTAATTCAGGAAACCGATGTAGATTAATCCATAAACGGATTTACTTGTGTTTCGTGTCTTCTTACATGCAGTTCAGTATTTCCACGGAATGCCGTACATTCGGGAGAAATAATGTACACTTATAAACCTTGCTGAATGTGAATATGACACTGAGCAAACAATGTAAATTGGAGAATAATTACAACAAGCGTTCTGAGAACCCCAACATCTCGCCTTGCGGGGTCATCCGCCGAAGGTGCAGCAGTATTGAAAGCATACATGTAGAGCAAACAATAAGGTCTGGAATAGGTGATGTGGTACAGACAATAATGTCTGGAATAGATTATCTGGTACAGACTATAACATCAGTCCCATGTGATATTACTGGCATATAAGTTAATCCCATGTAGGATGGATAGGTCAGTGCCGTCGGATTACTGGTGCATAGGGTAGTCCAGTTTGAGATTACTGCTGGATAGGTCAGTCTCATGTGAGATTACTGCTGGATAGGCCAGGCCTGTGTTGGATTACTGCTGGATGGACCAGTCCCGTGTGTTATTACTGATGGATAGACCGGTCCCCGGTGGGATTACTGCTGGATAGTCCAGTCCCAAGTGGGATTACTGCTGGATAGGAGATTCTCGTATGGGATTAATGCTGGATAAAACAGTCCCGTGTAGGATTACTGCTGCATAGGCAGTCCAGTGTAGGATTACTGCTACATACGGCAATCCTGTGTGGGATTACGGCTGGGAAGGCCAGTCCCATGTGGGATTACTGCTGGATAGGCTAAACCTGTGTGGGATTACAGCGGGATAGGTTAGTCTCCTGTAGGATTATGGCTGGATAGGTCAGTGCCATGTGGTATTACTGCTGCATATTGCAGTCCAGCGTCATATTACTTCTGGATAGGTCAGTCCCGTGCGAGATGCCTGCTGCATAGGCCGGTCCGGTCTGGGATTACTGCTGGATAGGTCAGTCCCGTGTGGCATTACTGCTGGATTGGCCAGTGTCATTTGGGATTACTGCTGGATAGGTCAGCTCTGTGTGAGATTAGTGCTGGATAGGCCAGTCCCAAATTGGATTACTGCTGGATAGACCAGTCTGGTCTGGGATTACTGCTGGACATGTTGCATTACTGCTGGATAGGCCAATGCCATTTGGGAATACTGCTGGATAGGTCAGTCCCGTGTGGGATTACTGCGGGAGAGCTGTGACCTAGGAAAATATGAAACATGTCCACCAAGTTTTATCATCCCACGAAAGGTTCAACAAACTTTCCATGTACAGATCTACATGTAAATTTTTGCCAAAAAAAACCCTTATCAATGGAAACTTGCAAAGTCTAAACTGCAATAATTAGGGCAAAAATTCATATTTAATGTCATTTCTGAAATAGCACATGCACAGCCTCTAATCACATTGAACATGGGTAGCAGTGTCAAACTCATTCAATGAAAGCTGGCAGCTTCAGAAAACTTTCCATGTACAGGTGTATATGTATGTACATTATTATTGGCAGATTACTTAGACAAAACCCTCAAAATTTGGACAAAAATCAATATTTCATCTCCTAAATAGCACAGGTACATCTTCTAATCATAAGAAACATGTGTCCCAAGTTTCATAATCATTCAATGACAGCTGACAACTGCAGCAAAATGTGGTGTACAGATGTACATGTGCACTTCAGCTAAACGCCAAAACTCTATCATAGGGATTTTAACATTGGTGCACCCCAGGGGTAGTACCCCCAGGTGGCATACCCACCCCCCATATTTTTTTTAAAATTTTCTCTTATTTTTCTAGATATTTTTTTAATTTGCTAAACCAAAAATCTAATCATTTCCAGGCAGGGGACACCGACACCGACGACGACATCCTCTTTCCCCCCTCACAATATCTCCCCTTTACTTCGTAAGGGGAGATAAAACCAATGGTTCTTGGGACTGCCAGCAGAAGTACATAAATATTAAACACAATATTGAAAAGCAGTTAGGAAAATTCTGTATAGTATGTTCTACAACAAAGTCTGTTAGATGTGAAAATTGATTTGGGAAGTATTTTTAAATATTTGTTTTACTTCAGTAATTGTCTTGGTCTAGAAATTTTGTGTATCCGACATGTGGATCAAATAACAGATATGTGTCAATTGGCAATTAATTATGCAGCTTCTTTAGGAACCAGGCACAATTACAACAGTCTGAATGAACGAATGAACCAGGGTATTTTCCTCACTGACCACACGAACTGGTTTAGTGTGTGTGTGACAAACAGGTCTGTCTTGGATAGCTCTACACAGCTTTGAACTATCCTTCATATTGGCCGACACGAACTATTATTGCCTTGGACAATTATTTTGACAGTGAATGATAAAATATCTTTTAAAAATACTTTTTGATGGAATTTTCTTTTCCGACAGTCTTTGTTGTAGCAGTGATTTCATACAATGTTTAGAACCATCTTACAAGAGTATGTTTATTCCTTATTGACTTCTGCTGGTAGTGCCGAGACGCTTTGCTTCTGTAATTATATTGTCCAATTTACATTGTTTGTTCAAAGGGGTGTCATATTCACATTCAGCAAGGTTTGGGGAACATTTTGGTATGATATTGGCCACCAACTGTATTGCCTATTTAGTATCAGCTCACCTGTGATTCTATGGAAAGATAGTGCCACGGCACTGTAGCTCATCTGGCTGTAACTGGAGAAAGTAGCTGTCAGAATTTTTACTAAAGAACTGCAATAGATGAGTTTCTAGCTTGTGTTGTCCCCCCCGAACACTAAATGATCCATGCAGTAATTTCCTGAGATTTCATGATAAAGTTTCATAAAGAAATTCAAGATGCGGCCATATTGGATTTTCGGAATGGACCAAAAAGTGTATCTTGCACAACTAGACCCCAAGGGGAATCTGTACCAAATTTGAGAAAGATCCATGAAGTAGTTCCTGAGAAATCGCAATAACAATGTTCCATGGGGAAATCCAAGATGGCCGCCTGGTGGCCAAATTGGATTTTTGAATAAGACCACAAAAGGTATCTTGCACAACTAGACCCCAAGTGGAACTTGTGTACCAAATTTGAGAAAGATCTATGCAATAGTTCCAGAGAAATCGCGATAACAATGTTTCATCAGGAAATTCAAGATGGCCGCCTGGTAGCCATGTTGGATTTCTGAATCCGACCACAAAAGGTATCTTGCACAACTAGACCACAAGGGGAACCGGTGTACCAAATTTGAGAAAGATCCATGCAGTAGTTCCGGAGAAATCGCGATAACAAAATTTTATGGGGAAATCCAAGATGGCCGCCTGGTGGCTATATTTGAAATCGTAACGACACGGCATTAACAAATTCTGGTGTACTTAGTGGGGGGAACATGCATGCCAAGTTTCAGCTTAATCGGCCAAGCGGTTTCAGAGAAGAAGATGTTTACGCACGACGGACGACGGACATTCAGGCCATGACATAAGCCCATCGGGCCTTCGGCCCAGATGAGCTAAAAAGGTACAGTTGCACATCACTCCCTTAATTGACTAAAAATACTGTATCCATCTGTATTTCGTACATTGAACTTCTGTTTACTGCGCTAACGCAGACTGTTCGAAAAGCATACGAAGAGGAATGAGAGTGGGGATGTGCATTTTAAAAATAAATCACTTACCAATGGCTATCGTACAGTTGAAAGATTGATACAATACATCTCTCCGGGTTGTTGCGTAAGCGTATATGACGTTGGGCTTGTTTCAACGATGCTTCAATCCCCGTTGATTGTTCTTGGAGGAATCTTCTGTGTATCGTAAGTAAATCAATCACCGAGAATCTGTCGTGACGCAAAACTGACTCTTTTCCCACCTAAGGTTCCGATGTCCAGCCCCAGCCCGCAGTGCGAAATGTTGACCATTCAGGTATAGCATGGTGTCAACCAACTTTCGAGGACTACACAAACCTAGAACAGTTTTCCACAACTCCTCTTCGCGCAAAGGGAGGAGTTCTGCCTTTCAGTTACGAGCCGCAACTCCCGGCTTCTTGCCTTCCTTCACGACATGATCAAGCGTATTTTTCAACTACAGAAACGCTTCATCTTGCAATAGTTTGTAATATTTGCCGTAAAGTTCAAGATGAAGCTGTAAACTGATCACGATTTCGTACGAAGTGGCAGACGGGTAGTCTTCGCCATTCACTTTTCGCATTTCACAAAGAAAACGCGAAATACTATAGCAGACTTCGTCCTTAGCAGGTCCGGGAAATCCTACGAACTCGCGTATATACGTCAGTTCGCATATATAGGTCAACTGACCATCGAGTGATAGGCCAGTTAGCCTATATATATGGTTGTCGAACGAACATTCCTCGCTCACTGGAAAACGATCTCAAAGTGCAAGATGATATGTATGTGCGAGACACTTGGAGTTGTGCTCTAACTAACCTGCACATTGGGGACAAATATTTTTACGGCATGTCTCTGACACGAATTGACTAAAATAGACCCAACTTATTATTTCCCTCATTCTCGTACTTACGTTCATCTATCTGCATCAGATTTTCACAAAAATAAACGGAGCGTTTACATCAGCTGTCTATATCGTGGGCGCAGCCATTTGCAAAGCCGCGTGCAACGCGAGAAAAGCGTGCAGTGGGCTTGCTGCAGTTAGCTAAATAATATATAGCCCTCAAGAGTATGAGGGCTATAGGTCGGCCCCAGTCACCTCCAGCGAGGGTTTTAGATAATTTTATTAACGAATATATCGCCGTCTGAATTTTCCAGTCGAATTCCACTTTAAATGCGCCATGTTAACCATATACAGTGACGTCACCAACATGGCGGCGCAGAGAGTCGAAGTTAACGACTGGAAAATTCAGACGGCGATATATGCGTCACTATTTCACAATAGTGCTCAAGATTTTAAAATAGTGGGCAGGAGGGGATAGAGATTAGATGTACGGCAGTTTCAGAGGTGGGTGATTCGTAATAAAATTATCTAAAACCCTCGCTGGAGGTGACTGGGGCCGACCTATAGCCCTAATACTCTTGAGGGCTATATATTATTTAGCTAGCTGCAGTCAAATTCCTGCTAAGTCCGTTATCCGCATTCGGGAACTCCTCATATTTTGCACGTCGTACAGCTTTTGTTTTTCAAAGTGCAAAATATGAGGAGTTCCCGAATGCGGATAACGGACTTAGCAGGAATTTGACTGCAGCAAGATCACTGCACGCTTTTCTCGCGTTGCACGCGGCCCTGTCTTTGCAAATGGCTGCGCCCACGATATAGACAGCTGATGTAAACGCTCCGTTGATTTTTGTGAAAATCTGATGCAGATAGATGAACGTAAGTACGAGAATGAGAGAAATAATAAGTTGGGGGTCTATTTTAGTCAATTCGTGTCAGAGACATGCCGTAAAGTATTTGTCCCCAATGTGCAGGTTAGTTAGAGTACAACTCCAAGTGTCTCACACATACATATCATCTTGCACTTTGAGATCGTTTTCCAGTGAGCGAGGAATGTTCGTTCGACAACCATATATATAGGCTAACTCAGTTGACCTATATATGCGAACTGACGTATATACGCGAGTTCGTAGGATTTCCCGGACCTGCTTAGTCAGGTCTATCAAACAAGGTCGAATGACACTGATGTTCGGGTCAATTTCTCAAAATTTATTCCTCTCCAGACCCCAGGTATTGAACAGGTCAGCCGCACATTTGCATTTCCTGTTTGTCGAGTTGGCCAGGCTGCAATAAGAAAATAGGCCACATAAATAGATGGATTTCTTGTTTATGTTTTCATCCGGGGATTCTGTGAAATGATAAAAGCCAGCTGGTAGGCCTAATCCATAGTAAAGAAGTATTGTTACTCCGAATAACGACAGAAAAGCCATATTTTGATCAATATTTCGACATATATTATGTCATCGTCAGGACTGATACGCATACATGTTCAACAACACATTATATACTACACAGGTGAGAAATGTAACCATTCAGGTCTCAGTAATTACAAAAGACATTGTAGTACAACAGTAGTCAGGTGAACACTTTTCATGGTAAATAACATAGTTCTTGGTAAGCATATGTGCAGATTGGTATTACAAAGATTGTATATACAACATAAGAACAAAGGTGAACAGATTCTGTTAATTGAATAGAGTGAGTTCTTTAGATGCTTTTAGGCCTAATCCAGACCTCTATTTAACGCTTAGTGGTTCTCTGGGCTTCACTATGCTGGTTTCATGCTGGCGTTACACGAGGATATATATATGCCTACCAATTACGTCAGACAGAAGAAATCCATATGCAATACGCTACATGTTCGTGAATCGTTTTCTATTACATGAACTATATAAACAATACAACAGGTTAGAGCAAGATGCCCATTTTAGCTATAATTGCTCATTTTCGCTATTATAGGCCATTTTAGCAATAGAGCGACAGCTAAATTGGGCAATAGCCTTATGTGAAAGTGCAAACATGTCCTGAGAATATTTTGCCATGTGCTCTCGGTCTTCGGATCGGCACTGAGCCGTAACATAATGAATTGATCTATGCAACATACCACTCTGTAACCCTCAAGCTTAATGTAATTTAACCGACTAAGCATTTGAATTTAGGTCTCCGACGAAAGTCTGGATTTTAATCGGCATAAAATGCAACAAAACGACAGAATCTTACCACGTACTTCGCAGACACCATCCACTTCTCTCTCCTCCATGCCATGATGCCGGAAACTCCAGCATCAGCGCCCTCCTCTGGTCATAGCAACAGCTTAATCAGTTGCCTCCCTGTTAAATCGCCATCCATCCCTTCTCGGGACCGCCTATCGACTAAAATTTACCGCCTAAGCCCGCTAATTACAACGACATGTAATTCGACGCGTCAGTAATAAATACTCGTACTATTCCGTATCACAATTTTTGCAGGAAAATCGCTTCACTCCAATTCGTCAATACTGAGTGACGCCGAGTTGTTTTCAGCAAGTTTTATGGAAATGAAAGGAGCTGGACAGAGAAAATAAATGGTAAGGGAAGTAGGCAAATACGTATTCTATCCAAACGAGTACAAAGCGGTATAGGTATTATTGTTTTTTATGAGCGCAAATCCATCCGCTGTTACCCAGGTCGGTAGGCGAAAATTTTGCGATAGGATATTTCGGTTCAACGGCTGAACCCTACATAATCAATATCACAAAATTAAATATATATCATTAACTGAAAATTTTCAATGATCTAAGTTAGTCCATAACAAACCATGTTTCACTCTTGTGCCTGCGGTAGAAGGGAAGGGATTTCTGGTTTGGTTGTCTTTATAACACAAACCAGTGTACAATAAAGTGTACCAACTACTTGCACGGCAAGCCCGTGTATTAAGATGCAAATATTCTGCACGAGTGTCGTGTGTTATGCAGGGAATTCGTGCAAACTTTGATTTTGGCATTGGGCCTGGGCCAACTTTTTCTGATGGTCATAAATTATTTGCATTTATTGTTTTTCCCCACTCTTGCGCCCATCCGTGTTATAGATAGATTTTGTTGCTATTCTCTGAACTGCGTAAATGCAATCAGTTATGTGCAGTCCTTCATGTAACTTCAACTAGAATGCACTGCTTCATGTTGGTGTGTGTGCAAATATATTAGCCGACAAGTAACGGCAAATGAAATAATTGTATATCCTAGGAAATCTGCATACATATGTTTTGCAGGGATTTCATGTCGTCGTGTGAAATATAGGATTCTTCTTGCAGCATGTAATTGCTTTTTTTCTTTAAAACATGTTGAAAACAACTCTGCGTCACTCAATATTGACGAATTGGAGTGAAGCGATTTTCCCGCAAAAATTGTGATGCGGAATAGTACGAGTATTTATTACTGACGCGTCGAATTACATGTCGTTGTAATTATCGGGCTTAGCCGGTAAATTTTAGAAAATAGGAGGTCCCGAGAAGGGATGATGGCGATTTAACAGGGAGGCAACTGATTAAGCGGTTGCTGTGACCAGAGGAGGGCGCTGATAATGGAGTTTCCGGCATCATGGCATGGAGGAGAGAGAAGTGGATGGTGTCTGCGAAGTACGTGGTAAGATTCTGTCGTTCTGTTGCATTTTATGCCGATTAAAATCCAGACTTTCGTCGGAGACCTAAATTCAAATGCTTAGTCAGTTAAATTACGTTAAGCTTGAGGGTTACAGAGTGGTATGTTGCATATATCAATTCATTATGTTACGGCTCAGTGCCGATCCGAAGACCGAGAGCACATGGCAAAATATTCTCAGGACATGTTTGCACTTCCACATAAGGCTATTGCCCAATTTAGCTATCGCTCTATTGCTAAAATGGCCTATAATAGCGAAAATGAGCAATTATAGCTAAAATGGGCATCTTGCTCTAACCTGTATAATAGTGCTATATTCAAATATTATATAATTTCATCAATGCGTATTTAAATATTAATACAGAAGGTACCGAGGACTTTGAGATTAATATTAACTATGAACTTTGGAATAAGCAAAAAATTTAATTGTTTTCATTATTCAGTTACAAAATTTAAACTTTTAAATAAAAAAAAAAACAATTTAAATGTAATATTTCTAATAACACTTCGCCCCATTTACGGTTGCATTTATGCATCATTCACCGACACATTGTTTATAGACTCCCCTTCGAAGACCGTATTCCTTCATTGCCTCCTCGGTCTGTGGTGGTTTGAACAGACTGCTAGAAAGTGAAGGTAAAGGAATGGACTGTTCCTCGTCAGACGCAGACGATATATCTTCATATGCCGGTACCGATACACAATTGACAGCATTGGAAACGAATTGGGACAATTCCTCGTCGGACAGGGATTCTTGACAAAATTGTTCCACTTCAGGGTATATGAACCTATCCAAGCCTATATCTAACGGATCGTACACGACATTTTCCGCACAGGTTTTTGACTGCGTAAGAAAAATTCCTTCGCCATCGGCGCTGTCCATGGCTTTGCGGAATCTGAGAAGTCGACCAGTGTGCGCGCCGGTTTTGCGGTGTTTTGTACTGGCCAAGGATTCGAACTAAATTTGCATATCAAGGAGTCACTATACACAGCTAGAGACGCACACAATGCATGATGTACAATACTTATTGTGGGCTATCCGTCATTTAAGACGGACTCAATGATACACTTCAGTGTAGACACGTTACATGAGATGCGTGATATGCATATTCCCTATTTCCGCCTAGACATTGGCATAGCGATTAGGAGTCGTACGAGCTATATTTTATGGAAGCCGGATGCGGCCATTCGTGCCTTCGTAACTTCGCCTTACTCACCACGCGAAGCCGCGAATGCGAAGGCGCGAAGTCTCGAAGGCGAAGCTGCGAAGCCACGAAGCGGCGAAGGCGAAGACGCGAAGGGATGAAGTTTTACAGCATCGTCCCTTCGTGTCTTCGCCTTCGCCCCTTCGTGGTTTCGCCTTCGCTCCTTTCAAGCCTTCGCCCCTTCGCGTCTTCGCCTTCGTCCCTTCGCGCCTTCGCGTCTTCGCCCCTTCGCGGCTTCGCGACTTCGCGGCTTCGTCGCTTCGCGTTGTGAGTAAGGCGAAATTACGAAGGCACGAATGGCCGTATCCGGCTTCCATAATATTTGCCCTGTTTCTTGGCTAACTGCAGTGCAATAGTATTTGTCATTTTCACAAGGAAGATAAAGTTCCCCTCGCGTCGTGAAGAATTGGATGCAATTCAAGAATGTAATCACCCATTAAAGCCCGCATGTGGTTGTCGGCAGTAGGTGCGCCTATATATTTGTGCGGTCTTATATTCAGTATTTGGTTTGTTCTTTAGTTTTGGGAATGTAGGCCTACGAAATGATCACGGCTATTATCAATGGCAACAGGCCGTATTATGTAATCAAATTACTGTAACTGCGCTGTAGATTCTTGAAAAATAATCTATACCCCAAATCACAAAAGATTGTGTCGTTTAAGTAAGAGAAAGTCCTCGCAACTGTCGATTCGTGAAAAAGAATCGACAGTTACTCGTACTTTCTCTACTACATAACCATGGATAATGTTTGAGACATAACCACAGGATAATTGTGTCTGTACTTGAATATTTTTGTTGCAACAGTATTGAGATACCATGCAGTGGTATGAATTGGACAGTGTGCGCTGTCATTTTGTGCAGAATTCTTTTGTCATAACTGATCGAGTTTCAGAGTTTATAGCTACAGCATGTGATTCCTTTCTACTGACGTCATAGTTTTTCTTGCAATAAAATGTGTGCTCCTGTTTGCTCTGATTTACATTATCTTACATGTAGGTTTGAGTTTTGGTAAACTGCAATGCTTTCCATGTAATGTTTTGGCAAATTGTTTTCTTTTTGTGTCATATTTTGGCAGATTGTTTTGATTTTGTGTAATGTTTTGGTACATTATTTTGACTTCGCGACTGAAGTACTTGGATTGTTTTCTGGCAATCGTTTTGGTCATACTTGATATGACACTCGAGTTGGACTGGCAGGTTGTATCACATATTTGGAGTATTTGAGTCGAGAAATTTTGAGGGATATGGAATTGCGACCTTACGCTATGAACATAGACTATAATAATTGGATAATTGTTTAAGATATTTGACTGATATTGCGAATAACGAACTCGGCTATGAATACCGACGATTCTGTGAACTTTGGAAACCATTTTAATGAATTATGCATTATGTTACTTGAGATCAATGAACTCTCTTCGATCGTATCATCCATCTTTCGTTGATGGGAGATATGTGAAATATTGATTTCTTAACCACCATACTTTCACGTAAAGGTAGACTTCTTAGCCACCATATTTGTCCCAGCAATTTGTGCATGCAAACTTAAATGTCGCAGTACATATATATTATGATGTGTTCTGATTTTAAGTTCTGCTTGTTTTGATGAAGTTATTTCCGGGATTCTATTTCATGACCCTTTAGATCAGGTATTGTAAACATCTGCGAACACAGCTATTTGTGAGAAACGGTTATATAACTTCAGACTGTATGGTTTAACATTGCATGGGTATATAATTGCACTGAATTGTACTTTGTGAATCCCAAAGTCTGATGTGCATGTTTAGAAAATGAGACAGCTAACCAATTTCATTGCCATAACTTTTATGAGCATTTGATACGTCACCATAACCCAGGACAGTACAAAAGGAGAATGGCTGGCGTTTACAAATTAGTGTTATTCCATCCATCATTTACTGTCCTACCAGAGACTACCGATAGAGTTCACAAACTACGTGAACTGTTGTAAGCTGATACGCAAATGCAAATAGTAAAATCTATATATCATCAGAAATCTGTTGTTGTCATCCATTTTAAGTCCAAAGAAAACCACTGGCCGGACCGGAGTCTTCTGAGGGGGTTATATAATTTCACCCGGGAATGTCGGCGCCCCATACAGACACGTTCCGTCGAAACATCCCACGAATTATAATCTGTATACAAAGTTCACCAAGCCTGTAGAGAGTGATAAAGGAAGATTCAGTTAACAATTTCTGAGCTCTATCCTTGAACTTTGGAAATTGTTGTTTCCCTTCAAATGCCATTTCATAAAAAATTTCCATATGAGGCCTGTAACTGCGAATGTCCCATTGTTCTAATTATTCGTCGCTGTTATGTTCCCTTGAATGATCTGTATACTTACTTCGTCGTTAATTGCACGATACAGGCGACCTGAAGAGTGATTATTTCGTCACACTCGTGGAAGTCCGTCTGCTCCGGTCAACCAAAACGTAAGGTACTTAACATCGATACTCGAATTCCATTTCTGGCTTCTTTCCACGAGACAGTTCAAACAGACGTGGATTCACAATTTAATGTAGTAATTGAATCTATTAAATACTAACCTACATAGATCATTGAACAAGATATATGAGGCGCCGTTTGTGACAATATTGTCAACGACAAATATATAGAGTTAAAACCAAAATATAAAGTCGCCGTTTGTGAAAATATTGTCAAACACATATATAGTTAAAACCTTTGTAAATATATATAAAACGAAATAAATAGGGCCTATATATAAAGTTATTTTTTTTTTATTTTTATAAATATTTTTTTAACATAAATAACGATAGGGAGTTAAGACGTTAAATGTAACGTAAATATATATATTTACGTTACATTTAGAACTTTATAAAGTACACGAACAAACTTAAAATTATAGAGTAGAATGTGTAGAGCGCGCGAGTGATACTGGTTAATCAAAACTGTAACTGGGTTCTGAAGCGAAACGATGACAGCGGTGAAAGCCACTCGCATGTCACAGATGTGGCGAATCAAACAGTAAGATCACGTACCTGAACATATATCAGTTCACTGCCATAGTGATTTAGTAAAGGCCTATTCCAATTTTCAACAATTACTGTTGTCATTTACAATCGTACTTCAGAGTTATCACATCAATTAGATATAAGTACATCTACTTATAAATCGACATAAGATATCCTAGCCTGTAGCCAATATCATAGCCTGTCCCTTTGATGTTCAATCCACGATTCCGCCGGCCAAGTCGCTGGTTGCTATTTGCTGCATAAAAACATCAACAGAAGTTGAAATAAAACATGCGCAATAACGATGTATTAATTATGCACAGCACAAAAAGGGGCTTGAGATGGTCGGGAACATGGAGGTCGCATTCCACAAATCCATACAGGGTCCCGGAACGAACGGCGTCGAAAAGCTGTGGCAGGGTCAAGAGTGGTCGGCGACTCAACGGGTACTCGCGCGCTTTAAGGAAGTCGCGTAAGTGTGGGAGGGTCTGGCACATGGTGTGAAATTCACACTCCCATAGTTCGATCAGATCGTACCCCAACTCTTTGACGTAATCTCCATTCTCCACCACTTCTGCTCGTAATTCTTCTGCTGATTTCCCACGTCGTTCGTTGAAGCGTCTAGCGCTGAAAAACATTGGTGGCCGTGCCAGTAACACCCATAAAATTGAAATACGGTCGGTGTTCCTTGTACAAGGGCAAACCCATCGACGGGGAGTCGACGATCTCCTATGCGCTTCTCTGCATGTGGCGTTGGTCTGATGGCGTATATAAATTCCCCGTCGATCGGCTTCCCAATCCAACCACTGGTCGGCGAGATGTTTGTACGGCGTACGTTGAGGTGTGAAATGTTGACCGTCTGCCCACCAGCGCGTATAATGCCCGCTGGGCATGGGTTGGGCGAGCGACCACAGGTACAGGGAATTGGCGTCGAATCCAATGATTTTGGCACAGGGTTTCCCACCGGGAAGAGTCGTGACATCCTTCTCATGGTAGCGGTGAAAAATAAGGCTAGGTCCGCCGACGATGTTGTGTTTTAAACAATCGTACATGTCCTCATCTTTTTGTTGTATCAGCGAGAAGTAGGTAGGACACTCTTGGAAGAGATGGCGAAGCGCGAGACCCGGTAAACTCAAACACTCCTTGAAGATGTCGACGTGCATCTCGCGACTAATTGATGTGATAACTCTGAAGTACGATTGTAAATGACAACAGTAATTGTTGAAAATTGGAATAGGCCTTTACTAAATCACTATGGCAGTGAACTGATATATGTTCAGGTACGTGATCTTATTGTTTGATTCGCCACATCTGTGACATGCGAGTGGCTTTCACCGCTGTCATCGTTTCGCTTCAGAACCCAGTTACAGTTTTGATTAACCAGTATCACTCGCGCGCTCTACACATTCTACTCTATAATTTTAAGTTTGTTCGTGTACTTTATATTTACGTTACATTTAACGTCTTAACTTTCTACCGTTATTTATGTTAAAAAAATATTTATAAAAAAAAAAAAAAAATAACTTTATATATAGGCCCTATTTATTTCGTTTTATATATATTTACAAAGGTTTTAACTATATATGTGTTTGACAATATTTTCACAAACGGCGACTTTATATTTTGGTTTCAACTCTATATATTTGTCGTTGACAATATTGTCACAAACGGCGACTTTATTTTTTGGTTTTAACTCTATATATTTGTCGTTGACAATATTGTCACAAACGGCGCCTCATAAAGATATGGCAAATTATAATATGAATATTATACAAACATGATGCATCATAAGTCTAAACTAGAACTGCAAGGAACCTTCAGACCAATATTCGTGATCGCCATATCACAAAGATATACGCATTCGCTTTTCTGTTCAAATCCGTTATCTGTGTGGGCAGTGTTTATTTGACACATAGAGTTATTCCCCCTGACGGCCAGTGAGTTATCTTCCATTCACTGTTGAAGTAATACCTGATCCAGGACGGATAATTGTAGATGTAAATCAAAGTTGCATTGTTCAAGTGTTAAATTTCTGGTGTCTCCCAGATTAAATTGCTTTAACAGAGAAAGTTGCGGTTTTAAATACATATAACAATTATTCGTTACAGGAAGCATTGTAATTCGGTAGGTATATATAATTGACGTGGAGCTTGCCGGTTGCAGAGCTGTAATTCGGCATTACAACAGCTTGATGAACAAAAGGAAGAGGTATATTAACAGGGTGTCATCAGCTGAGATCAGTGTCCGTGCGAGTTGGCCACTATTGGGTAAGAATTGAACAAATTATAAAGCAATCCATTATTTTTGTTTCCTCAATAGAACATATTTTCACGCGGAACAGTGAATACGGGACAATCAAACAAGAAATTTTAGCTTTCTCATCGAGGAAGCCACATGCACATGTAGTAGTTACAACACGTATAATGGAAGTGGGAAGAGGTGCCGACATACTGACAGAGCCATATGACTTCATAGTATAGTCTTCCGGTTACCCAATTCTAAAGCACATACCAAGAATCTAACGATTCTTGATATGTGTTGTATCTGAGGTACGCTTTTATTGTACCTGTTCATGTGGCAACTTGGATGATATGACTAGACGGCCCCTAGTACCCACATGAGCGATATTAGATACAAATCTAGAGAGCGATGATGGAAATGCTCTGACAACTCGTATATTGGTAATTGGTGAGTTGTTCCGCTGTGACAACTCGTACACTGTATCAGACAGGTGATTATTGAAGAAGTGGTGCATTAAGTTGCAACAACCATTACTGATATGGCAAAGTTGTATGCTTTGTTTCCTTGGACCAACATAGTTCCATGGGGTGGAGTAGGCTGTTGATACACTTGGAGTAACTGCCGTTTGAACTGGAGAAGATTGGTGGATACTTCATGTAAGGAAGCACGAGAGAGACTGGAAAACCTGCACCATTCTCTTATTTTCAGCCGTACAAGTGCCATATTAATGAAACACAATGTGGTTCAAAGTAGTTCCTTTGTACAGCAGAGTACAGCTCTGTCTTTGTCAACGCTCTTTGCACCTTCTTAATGGAAGGAAATGAAGTTGACTTTTCAATTTGTCATCAGGAACATGACCTTTTCTCGGTACGGCAGAATGCAGCGGCACAATGGAAAATCAGAGAGTTTTCTTCTGCCGGCACTTTGAACCGGCAGAATGGAAAGAAGGGTGAGCCTAACCCTGTAACGTGACAATGAAGCGCATCAGAATGAACATGTCTTTCTTGAGAGCGTCACTTTGCAACGTCACAATCAAAGTCAAATCCTGCTTACCAGCATCACAATATAACACAATGACTTCTTCCCTCTACGGCAGAATGGAACGGCACAATGGAAAATGAAAGACTCTCTCTCTTTCTGCCCGCCGGCACTTTGAACCGGCAGAATGAAAGGAAGGGTTGAGCCTAACCCTGTAACGTCACAATGAAGTCCGTCAGAATGAAGATGTCTTTGTTGAGAGCGTCACTTTGCAACGTCACAATCAAAGCCAATCCTGCTTTCCAATTGGAGGTAGTTGCTATACAAGGTACCTGTTTTGTCAGTACGGCAGAATGGAACGACACAATGAAAAATTTAAGACCATATTTTTTCGAACCGACGCTGCAACGTCACAATGAAAGACAGTCCCTTTACCTCTTTACGGCAGAATGCAGCGACACAATGGAAGATGAGAGAATTTTCTTCTACCGACACTTTGAACCGGCAGAATGGAAGGAAGGGTGAGCCTAACCCTGTAACGTCACAATGAAGTGCGTCAGAATGAACATGTCTTTCTTCAGAGCGTCACTTTGCAACGTCACAATCAAAGTAAATCCTGCTTCTCAGCATCACATAACACAATCACTTTTTCCCTCTACGGCAGAATGGAACGGCACAATGGAAAATGAAAGACTTTCTTTCTGCCGGCACTTTGAAGCGACAGAATGGAAGAGAGCCTAACCCTGTAACGTCACAATGAAGTGCGTCAGAATGAACATGTCTTTCATCAGAGCGTCACTTTGCAACGTCACAATCAAAGTCAATCCTGCTTACCAGCATCACAATATAACACAATCACTTTTTCCCTCTACGACAGAATGGAACGGCACAATGGAAAATGAAAGACTTTCTTTCTGCCGGCACTTTGAAGCGACAGAATGGAAGGAAATAAAGTGTTTAATTGGTCATCAGAAACATTACTTTTTCTCGGTACGGCAGAATGGCACGTCACAATGAAAAATTTAAGACCATCTTTTTTCGTACTGACGCTGCAGCGTCACAATGAAACACAGTCACTTTAGTTCTTTACGGCAGAATGCAGCGGCACAATGGAAAATCGGAGACTTTTCTTCTGCCGGCACTTTGAACCGGCAGAATGGAAGGAAAGGGTGAGCCTAACCCTGCAACGTCACAATGAAGTGCGTCAGAATGAAGATGTTTTTCTTGAGAGCGTCACTTTGCAACGTCACAATCAAAGCCAATCCTGCTTTCTAATTGGAGATAGTTGCTAAATAATTAGCTATTACACTATACAAGGTACAATTTGACATTCGACTTGACATACATTCCGTGACACTGCTTTGACACTCACCTAAACATACATTCCTCCCTAATACAGCTTTGACACCCGATTGCACGTACATTTTTCCCTAATACCGCTTTGACACTGCACTTCAGATATATTCCTTCCTAACAGTGCTTTGAAAGTCAACTTCAAGCACACTCATGCCTAACACCCAGCTTCAACATTACCCTAGTTACGCTTTGGTGGAGAAATTATCTGACTTCTATAGCTGAACTGACCCAAACCCTGATAGTTATGAAGCATACCTAACCCTAAGTCCTAATCCCGCTTTGACACTCGACCTGACATACATTCCTCCCTAACACCGCTTTGACAGTCGACTTGACGTACATTCCTCTCTAACACCGCTTTGATACTCGACTTGACGTACATTCCTCCCTAACAGCGCTTTGACAGTCGACTTCATGTACATTACTCCCTCACTCCGCTTTCACACTCGACTTCACATACATTCATCCCGAACACCGCTTTGACATTCGACTCAACGTACATTTTTCCCTAACACTGCTTTGACACTGTACTTCTATAGCTGAAATGACCCTAAACGTGATAGTTATGAAGCATACCTATCCCTAAGTGCTAATCCCGCTTTGACACTCGACCTGACATACATTCCTCCCTAACACCGCTTTGACACTTGACTTGACGTACTCCTCCCTAACACCGCTTTGACACTTGACTTGACGTACATTCCTCCCTAACACCGCTTTGACACTCGACTTTACATACATTCCTCCCTAACACCGGTTGACACTGGACTTCACGTACAATGCAACCCTAAGACTGCTTTGACATTCGACTCCACATACATTTTTCCCTAACACCGCTTTGACACTGCACTTCAGATATATTCCTTCCTAACAGTGCTTTGAAAGTCAACTTCAAGCACACTCATGCTGAACGCCCAGCTTCGACATTACCCTAGTTACGCTTTGGTGGAGAAATTATCTGACTTCTATAGCTGAAATGACCCTAAACCTGATAGTTATGAAGCATACCTAACCCTAAGTCCTAATACCGCTTTGACACTCAACATTACATACATTCCTCCCTAACACCGCTTTGACACTCGACTTCACATACATTCCTCCCTAACACCGCTTTGACAGTCAACTTCACATACATTCCTCCCTAACACCGCTTTGACATTCAACTTCAAATACGTTGCTCCCTAACACCACTTTGACAATCGACTTCACATACATTCCTCCCTAACACCGCTTTGCCACTCGACGTGACATACATTCCTCCCTAACACTGGTTGACACTCGACTTCACGTACATTCCTCCCTAACACCGCTTTGACACTCGACTTGACGTACATTCCTCCCTAACACCGCTTTGACACTCGACTTGACGTACATTCCTCCCTAACATCGCTTTGACACTCGACTTCACATACATTCCTCCCTAACACCGCTTTGACACTTGACTCCACGTACATTCCTCCCTAACAACAATTTGACATTCGACTTGACATACATTCCGTGACACTGCTTTGACACTCACCTAAACATACATTCCTCCCTAATACAGCTTTGACACTCGATTGCACGTACATTTTTCCCTAATACCGCTTTGACACTGCACTTCAGATATATTCCTTCCTAACAGTGCTTTGAAAGTCAACTTCAAGCACACTCATGCCTAACACCCAGCTTCGACATTACCCTAGTTACGCTTTGGTGGAGAAATTATCTGACTTCTATAGCTGAACTGACCCTAAACCTGATAGTTATGAAGCATACCTTACCCTAAGTCCTAATCCCGCTTTGACACTCGACCTGACATACATTCCTCCCTACCACCGCTTTGACACTCGACTTCACATACATTCCTCCCTAACACTGCTTTGACAGTCGACTTCACATACATTCCTCCCTAACACCGCTTTGACATTCGACTTCAAATACATTCCTCCCTAACACCGCTTTGACACTCGACTTGACATACATTCCTCCCTAACACTGGTTGACACTCGACTTCACGTACATTCCACCCTAACACCGCTTTGACACTCGACTTGACATACATTCCTCCCTAACACTGGTTGACACTGCCAAACGCCGTAACGCCGTTTCTATGAAGAGATACATTACCGCAGTAGTATAGGCCGACAGGCAAAGTGATTTACCACTCTCAGCCCGACCACCGACCCCTTATGGAAATGTTTCAAAAGCCGCTAAAAGACACTCTTCGCCAATTTCATGATCCTTACATGGAAGATGCACCAAAATTACCAATACAAAACACAGCATCAAGCAGACCAGATCCTTCGAAAATATGTTCCCTGAAATATTCGGGTCATTCCGGATGGCTTAAAGATTTATGACTTGAAACCGCCAACAAACACTCCACAGAAATGGAGTACTGATCAGGAGACATTCTCGGATTTAAGACCTGGTGACAGGGGGACGCACCGCCCCCTCCCCCTACTCCTTGCCTCCGCACTGGAGGATGTGTTCGGGTAATGATAACATTTGCAGAGAATCGGCCTATTTATATAACAATAAATATTTTTACAACTAATCTTTACATAATTTGTGACGAGACGTATTTTCCACAAAATACTTAAGTTTTAGAACCCAAGCAGCTGAACTCGCGGATCAGTACACAGGCTCTGCTTTACTTTCCAAGGTCTCGCATGCATGCAGATTAAGAGATAGAACAGCGACCAAAGAAACTATCCAAGTAGCTGAACTGACGGATCACTGAACACAGGCTCTGCTTTACTTTCCAATTAAGTAAAACAATTGAGCCTAAACTTGCCATACACATGCCATACACATTGTCCATCATTTCACGATGGAGGGGATGTTTATGAATTGGTACACAACTGGAGTGGATGAAGCATGGCAAGGAAAGAATAATACATATCGGAAGGAAATACCAGGCGAGCTCTTTGGTAGCCTTGCTGTATATGTAGGCCTACATTTTTCAATCGATGTCAAATCCTCCTACATATATGTATGTAACATTGACACATTTTGTGTCTAAAAAAAATTAACAAAGAGTACGGTCAGTCTGTCACTTCATTCTTCCGATCACAGAAATCCTTGTATTTGAAATACTTGATACATTGAGAAAGTGACATTGTGCCGTGCACCCAAAAAAAAAGAGAAATCCTTCTAGTTTTTATATTATAAATAGATGATAAGTTGGAAATGTTGAATTGGATCGGTTGGATCATTCTGCCGTGATAAAAAAAAGACTAATTAAATAGTTGATCAATTGAGAAAGTTTAATTGAGACATTCTGCCGTGATAAAAAAAACGAGTACAAGGCCATAATTTTCATTGTGCCATTCTGCCGTCTTCCCCAAATAAGGGAGACTACGGTCATTCTGCCGCTTCATTCTGCCGGCCACAGTAATAGTCCTATTTGTAAATACTTGATAAATTGAGAGAGCTTCATTGTGCCATAGTGCCGTCGCCAAAATAAAAGAAGGCCTACACGGCCACGATTTTCATTCTGCCATTCTGACGTCTCCCCCAAAACAGACAGCATACGGCCATTCTGTCGCTTCATTCTGCCGGTCACAGAAATACTCCTTGTTCAATGTCCATGTATCACGGTCTCCAACCACCACCACCCACCCACCCACCCACCCTATTAAAGTTGAATGCCATTGGCGTTTACGCCAATAAGGAGAGGATATCTCTTTCGTGCTTTCTTACATGAAGTATGGACCAGAAGATTCGACATATTACGTACAAAAGAAAGATAAACTATTCCAATATCGAAGAGTAGCTGGGAAGAAAGAGTTTGTTTGTGCTTAAGCGAAGGCACTACAGGATTGTTATCAAAGTTAATAAAGTTAACAAAGTTAATATCAACGATGATTGGTTCGACTTTCCTTGAAATTCAAAGGGACATCTTTCTGGAAGAACTGAATTGGACTAGCCACGTTAGAAGTATAGTCACGGCATATAGACTCCCAATTCGTAGTATAAAAGCGCATTTCGAGCCCTATTGACCTTGCGGCGCAATGGTCACGTGGCGGTCAAGTGCACTATAGTTCCGGCAAAGGGACATTTGACCTCGAATTCCTCCGTGGTGATGCGGTCTGGCGGTGATGCGGTCAAAAAAGCCTCCGCGGACAGAAAGTAGTCTCAAATACACGGGTTTTCGTGAGAATCATCGGGAATCTTCGGCACATTTTGGGGGCGAGAGAGGCCCCTAGTGGACCGATTGGGTCGAGTGAGGTGCCAAAGTGAAGCGCTCCTCCAGGGCCACCAAGTCATGGGTGGGTGCACGTAAAATGAGGATTTGTCCCCGAAAATATAAAACGCGGAACACGGACTTTACCCCTAAAATAGGGGAAAACTCCTATCAACCATATCCAAAAGGGCTAATATCGGTCCCCGCCTATCAAGCCATGGATGGGTGCATGTAAAAGCGGAACACGAACTTTACCCCTAAAATAGGGGAAAACTCCTATCAACCATATCCAAGAGGGCTAATATCGGTCCCCTGGGCTTATCGGGGTCTGCTGAGAGAGGTAGGGTGGAGTGTGGGTGTATGTAAATTGAGGATTTGTCCCCGAAAATATAAAATGTGGACACGGACTTCACCTCTACAATAGGGGCCTGATTTGCACATTTACATCTATACGTTTGGTCTTGTTATTCACGTCTCACCACGAAAAACACGATGGGAAGGGGCCCCGAGCTAAGCGGTGAAATTTTTCGAAAAGTTCACGGAGGTCTGGATAGGCCCATATGCCCATACTGGCTCAGGCGGATAGGTCCGTACTGGAAAATTCACACATGTTCTTTGCGATATGGGTTGTTTGGTCTTGTTTTTCAAGTTTCACCACGGAGAACACGATGGGAGGGGTCTCGAAGTTCAGCGGTGAAACTTTTCGAAAAGTTCACGGAGGTCTGGATAGGCCCATACTGGCTAAGGGGATAGGTCCATAATGGGAAATTCACACATGTTCATTGCGATATGGGTTGTTTGGCCTTATTTGTACCACGAAGAACATGATGCGCGAGGTCTCGAAGCTAACCGGTGAATATTTTTGAAAAAGTCGCTGCGCGCAAGCGTAATGCGTAAATAGTGCTGGATGGACGTTGTTGGGTCTAGGTGAGCCCCTAATGACCATATGGTATTGTATGTGGTCTTATTTTGAGGCTCTCGTGGATGAGCACCCGACTGGACTCTTTTCAATATTCTGCGCATGCGCAGTCTGACCGTAATATAGAAAGCAGGCTTTTGGGGGTGCGTGGAGGTGTGTTTGAGGTTGAGACAGACCATCCTTGGTCCGAATGCGTCGTGAGAAGTGGCATCTTGTAGCAACGCCCGCCAACGCCAAGCTCAACGCTTCAACGCCCTGGTGAATTAGCCCAAAAGCTCTGATTTTCATGGAATTGCCACCAATGCATCAAAATGCAGTGACGCCCGTCAATGCCCGTCGTTACGCCTTAACGCCCTACCATAACAATTTGACGCCATGATGTATACAGCTGAGAGAAAAATAACAACAACAACAAAGATGAGAGAAGAGAGAACAACAGCAACAACAAGTTTTTTTCATATAGTTTATTCTCCCCAATGTTACATCATACCCACGCTGGGGAAGCCGCGTTGGGTATTTTTACAATTCAAGAAGACTCTTGTCCAATCAGAGGCCGCTATTTGGCGCTGTATCTGTCATATTCGTTCTTGCCCGTTAATTTCGGCTGCTCTTGTCCAATCAGAAGCCGTCCTTTCGGAAAGTTCCATCTTTGCTCAGTGTGACCTAAGCATCGTCGGGCAGTTCAGTATATTGTTCGGGCAGCATGTCCTGAAACAGTTGTTTACGCATTCTGATGGCATTTCCAGGGCCTCGGTGGGTGGTAGCCCCATATCCTCTTCCAAGTGACGCTTGGCCTTCATGATGGACCTGTTCGTGGGGTCGCCTTTCATTTCAAGCGGCAGTAAGGTATAATGTTCATAGATCGCCATGGCTGTTTTCCTGAGGCAGGGGCGCATTTGGGTGTACGCCTGTTGTAAGTTATCCTGTTTGGATTCTACGATCGCCCCCGCGTGATTATTGATAGATCCATGCACAATACGATCCCAGAAGGTAGGTTCTGCCTCACTTTCCTGAAATGTAGGCTGACTATCTGAGGTCCAGCTCTCCGTATCAGTAGATAGACTCTCAGCAATCTCGGTTTCGGTATCTGTCGATACACTATCAGCAGTACGGGTTTGGGCTGGTCCTTCATTGTTGGGTGATATTCCGACACTGATTGCATGAAGGGGACCTGCTGTACGGGGGCGGTTTGCTGCTGCTGCTCTGCCAGATGTGGACTCGGTGGATGGTGTAGGAGTATATGACGCTGCGGTGATGCCTCGCCGGATAACAGGTGGGTCATCAGCCGCCGATCGTCGGGAGTATGGGCTATTAAATCTACGAACAGGTAGCCGTACGGACGACTTGTCGCTCCTTGAAACGCCTGCATAAAATGGTCGATGTTCTGAGGATAAATTCGACTACCAAACACACGGATTTGTGCTCTGTCGATGGGGTTGGAGAACAACAAAGTATTGGCAGTTCAAGGCAATATCTCTGGACGCCCTCAATTGAGGAAAGAAATTCTGAGTCAAATGGGACCCTTTGGTGAATAGGTCGGTGATTTTTGGATTGTCCTTGGCCGCACTCATCAGATCATCGAGCACTACCACGTCGGTCTGCTCGGGGTCAAAGTAATACGGTTCATCTATGTCGTGAGGAATCCCTGGGACGAAGCTCACATTCTGTAACCTTGTAGTTTCGTAGGCGGGCTGATATTGGCTATAACACCAAATGACACGTGTCGGAGCTGGGGTTGCCACATCTTCCTTTAAGAAGTTTATCACCCAGGACGTCTTTCCACATGCCGTAGGACCGCTCACCGTCATCGTATAGGGATGCGCTACTCCACTTGTTGGACCTATAGCGAGACTCGGCGGTGCCTCTTGGATGTGTTTGCATTGAATGTGTCTGAACATACTATCGCGACGAGAAAAGGTTCTCTGACAGAACGTAAATGTACACGACATGTTGATCAGTCGACCAATACATATGGACTGATGAGGGACACGTGTTCATTCCTATATGTACAGACACCACCACCCCCACCACCGAGCGTTGACACCCTTCAATGCCTTGTGTTGGTGGTAGCTCCCGTGGGGCGGACTTCTGAGTTTTGAAGCTCAGAGCTCGGAAGTGACGTCATCGTACGCATGTGTGTGTATGTGTGGGCAGTGGATTTTACATCCGGGGCCTTGTCAACATCCGGGTTTCCCAGTGGGTTTTTCCCGTCGTTCCTCCGTCTTCCATCCGGGTACTGTGGTTTTACATCCGGGTCCTCATCTTATATCCGGGTTTTAGCATGTTTACTCTCACGTGACCGGAAATGACCTTTAACCACTGACATGATGTAAAGGCTAAATTGACTCTTTTGACCATTGACAGGCTAAATTGGTTCTTATTGACCTACATCCGACAGGAGGGCGCCACCGCTTTTGTGACATCTTTCGGTTCCGGTCACGTGACCGGAAGTGACCTTTGACCCCTGCGCATGCAATACCGGATATTAACAATGATGCGCAGGGGTCAAAGATCACTTACGCTCACGTGACCGGAACCAGAAGTTGAATTAGTGGCAATTCCATGGTCCCCTCCATACCATCAGTCCTGGAATATCACCCACCCATGAAGGACCAGCCCAAACCCGTACAAGGGAATGACAATAATATGAACTCGAGGCTATGGAAGGATTTGTTCAAAGAAAGTATGGACGCCGAGCTGAGCGAGACGTTGGAGGCCACAGGAAACAAGTTACACAGCAAAGGGTATTCGAAAGAGGAAGCCGCAATTTTAGCCCATAGCACATTAGCACCCAGACTACGACGGACTTTACGTCAGCAGTATGCCGACTTCCTGACCCATATAAAATTGCTGGACAAGGACCGGGTCCATATGGAAATCGAAAGAACAGCGTCGATGTTGAAAACCTCGGGCATGAACTGGAAAGCGGCGTATGTCCGAGCAATAGCACAAAAGGAAAATTTGTTCGAATGCATCATTAAAAGGCGTTCAAGCGTTGAAACGGGCGTTAAGGCGTTGAGACGGGCGTCACCGCATTTCGATGAATTAGTGGCAATTCCATGAAAATCAGAGCTTTTGGGCTCATTCACCAGGGCGTCGAAGCGTTAAGCTAAGCGTTGACGGGCGTTACTGTCTATAAAAGCAAGTGTATTCCCAAAAACACGCACTATTCGACGTTCAACCGTCAACATGGCTTATACTTGCTCTGAGTGTGGACGCAAGTTCACTAGACATTACGATATGATGCGACACCAGGAAAAAATACATGGAATTGAAGACCCCGAGGAGTCCGTTGAGACGGATGCTGATACAGAGACTGCTGAGGGTGTATCGACTGCTACCGAAACCGAGATTGCTGAGAGTCTATCTACTGATGCGGAGAGCTTGACCTCAGATAGTCAGCCTACATTCCAGGAAAGTGAGGCAGAACCTACCTTCTGGGATCGTATTGTGCATGAAGCTATCAATACTCACTTTGCAGCGATGGAGGACGCCGGACAGGATAACTTACAACAGGCGTACACCCAAATGCGCCTGCCCCTGCCTCAGGAAAACAGTCATGGCGATCTATGAACAGTATACCTTACTGCCGCTTGAAATGAAAGGCGACCCCACGCACAGGTCCATCATGAAGACCAAGCGTCACTTGGAAGAGGATATGGGGCTACCACTCACCGAGGCCCTGGAAAATGCGATCAGAATGCACAAACAACTGGTTCAGGACATGCTGGTCGAACATTATCCTGAACTGCCGGACGATGCTTAGGTCACACCGAACAAAGATGGAACTTTTTGAAAGGACGGCTTATGATTGGACAAGAGCAGCCGAGAATACCTCTAACGGGCAAGAACGAATATGACAGATACGGCGCCAAATGGCGGCCTCTGATTGGACAAGAGTCTTCTTGAATTGTAAACATACCCAACGCGGCTTCCCCAGCGTGGGCATGATGTAACATTGGAGAGAATAAACTATATGAAAAAAAAGTTGTTGTTGTTGTTATCTCTTCTATCATCTTTGTTGTTGTTATTTTTCTCCCATCTGTCTACATCATGGCGTTAAGGCGTTATGCTAGGGCGTTAAGGCGTAACGACCTGCGTTGACGAGCGTTACTGCATTTCGGTGTATTGGTGGCAATTCCATGAAAATCAGAGCTTTTGGGCTAATTCACCAGGGCGTTGAAGCGTTGAGCTTGGCGTTGGCGGGCGTTGCTACAAGATGCCACTTCACACGACGCATTCGGACCAGGGATGGTTCATCTCTACCACAAACACACCTCCACGCATCCCCAAAATGCCTGTTTTCTATACTACGGCCAGACTGCGAATGCGCAGAACATTGAAAACGGTCCAGTCGAGTGCTCCTTCACGCGAGCTTCAAAAGAAGACCTCATAAGACAACATAGGACCACTAGGGGCTCACCTATATCCCAAAACGTCCACCCAGCACTATCAATCCACTACGCATGTGTGCAGTGGCTTTTTCAAAACTTTTCATCGCTCAGCTTCGAGACCTCGCCCATCGTGTTCTACGTGGTAAGACGTGAAAACCAAGACCAAACAACCCATATCGCAATGAACGTGTGTGAATTTCCCAGTATAGACCTATCCCCCTGAGCCAGTGGCCTATCCAGACCTCCGTGAACTTTCGAAAAATTTCACCGCTTAACTTCAAGTCCTCTCCCATCGTGTTCTACGTGGTAAGACGAGAAAAACAAGACCAAAGAACCCATACCGCAATGAACATGTGTGAATTTCCCAGTATGGACCTATCCCCCTGAGCCAGTATGGGCCTATGGGCCTATCCAGACCTCCGTGAACTACGTGGTGAGACGTGAAAAACAGGACCAAACAACCTATAGTAAAAAAAAAAAAAAAAAAAAATAATAAATAAAAAAAATGACCAACCCCATACCGCATACAGGTATTTTCCCGTATAGATACAGATGTGCGAATCACGTCCCTATTGTAGAAGTCGAGTCCGTGTTCCACACTTTATATTTCCGGGGACAAATCCTCAATTGACATACACCCATTCCTCCATCCTACCTCTCTCAGCAGACCCCGATAAGCCCGGGGGACCGATATTAGCCCTTTTGGATATGGTTGATAGGAGTTTCCCCTTATTTTTAGGGTACAGTCCGTGTTCCGATTTTTATATTTTCGGGGACAAATCCTCAATTTACATGCACCCATCCATGACTTGATAGGCAGGCTCCGATAAGCCCGGGGACCGATATTAGCCCTTTTGGATATGGTTGATGAGAGTTTTCCCCTATTTTAGGGGTAAAGTCCGTGTTCCGCGTTTTATATTTTCGGGGACAAATCCTCATTTTACATGCACCCAACCATGACTTGGTGGCCCTGGGGGAGCGCTTCACTTTGACACCTCACTCGACCCAATCGGTCAAATAGGGGCCTCTCCCGCCCCCAAAATGTCCCGAAGATTCCCGATGATTCTCAGGAAAACCCGTGTATTTGGGACTACTTTCTGTCACCGACAGACCGCATCACCGCGGAGGAATTCGAGGTCAAGGTCCCTTTGCCGGAACTATAGTTCACTTGACCGCCACGTGACCTCCACAAACCTCCCCTGTGCACATTGCGCCGCAAGGTCAATAGGACTCGAAATGGGTTTTTATGGTACGAAATGAGAGTCTATATGCCGTGACTATACTACTCACCTTTCGACAATCCATAATCACAACTATGGACTTAAGACATGTAGCAGTTCCAGTCAAACTCCTTGGCAGTATTTGATTAATTGATTAATTTGGTGATTATAGATTTAGTATACTTATATGAAATGCAAGTGGGTTCTGTGGGCTTGGTACGTTTCTCTGGATCATTTTGAATTGTTGGTAAAGTAATTATGCCCCGTCCTTTATCGAAGTAGTTAAGTTTCAAGAAAAGCCGGTCTTGGGATGTTTCGATTATGTTAACTGGAAGATAGAATCGAAAATATGCTATATCTTCACAAATTTTATATTTCTTGAACTAAAACGTAGCGTTAAATAGTCAGGTGGCTCAGAGTCATTTTTCAACATTACCGTTACAGGCCGGATAAAAGCGCCATATTTCGCATGATGCTTCCTTAAGGGCTACTGATAAGTTTCAGCCTAGGAGCCCTCTTGACTTTCCTTTAGAATTCACGTGAAACACAAAAGTCCTAGATGGCCGCCACAAATGATAAAATATCGATTTTCTCGCGTTGTGTTTCTTAGGAAGGCCAAATTGATATCAAATTATGGCTTATTGAGGTATTTGAATTCGATTTGTTACAAATATACACATTACCTGTAGCTAATATTAGTCCATGGGCCAGAGTCGAAACTGGTACCACCTGGGTGGCAAATTCTAGTAATGTTTTTTGAAGAGGTATATGTCTGTAGATGTTATCCATATGTGATAACCGTTGCAGATCGGTAGCTTGAGGGTAGTATACCACGCCTTTGCAACCCTACCCCTTTCCCAGTTCTAAATCCAAACTTGAGGGGTGGGGTATGGTCCCTCGGATATTTTTCTTATACTTCCCTCTAGAGATCTAAAACTTCGCACACTTCGGGCAAAGGTACTCTTCGATTGAAAGAGGCAAACATTATGTCACATAATCATTTGGTGACGTCACAGTGGCGTAATAACCCAGTGAGCAGTTTATTGTCTCTTTATTGTCCATTTTCAATTGATTTCTTTCAAATTCTTCTGGTACCACTTTGCATAGTAGATTCGATTCATGTTTATTGAAGAGGTATATCTATGTAGATGTTAGCCATATGTGATAAAAGTTGCAGATCGGCAACTTATGGGTAGTTATAGCACACTTTCGGAACACTACCCCGCCCCCATTCTTAACCCAAATATGGGGGGTGGGCTATGGTTCCTCGCATATTTTTATCATTCTTGCAGCTAGAGGGCTGAAATTTTCCACACACTACGTTTAGGTCTTTGTTCATAGAAACCAGTAAACATAAATTAACAAATTTCCTTGAGGACGTCACTATGACGTCATAAAACGGAAAATCAGTTTTTGCCAGCCGTTTAGTCCATTTTCAATACATACTTCCTATTCAGTTGGTCCCATTTCAGGCAGCAGATTCCATCAATGTTTCCTGAAGTGGTATTATTATGTAGTTGTTACCGATAGGTTATAACCTTTGAAGTTCATTAGCTTATAGGGTAACTATAGCTCGTTTTATGAAACCTGGCCTTATCCTTACTCCAAGCCAAACGTTGGGGGTGACGGGGTATGGCCCACCAGATATTTTCTTTAAATCTGTCTAAAGAGCTAAACGATTATACCCTATACATTTTAGTCCTATGCTATGATAAAATGCTAAATAAACTGATAAAATGTTTAATTACATCATCGTATCTCGCCAGAGTAACACATATATTCATGTCTTTTATCTCTTTCATTATAAGTGTGAGCTGGAGGTGTTATTTGTCATTTGGGGGTGAATGAGGACAGTTATATTAAAATGATAATATCCCATCGATTAAATAATAGTAGGTTCTTCGATGCAAAAATATGCCAAACGATAGGAGAGCGAGAGCAAATGTAACTCATGGTAGTGTTGCGTAAACTGTCGATCTAGTTTTACTATTTTGTGTTGACAATTTCTACTCGACATGCAGTACATTTCCTGTGCAACATGTATCATGATTGTTGAGTGTCCATCACAAATACATACTGGCAACTTGGTAATATCTCGCCCCAGCGTGAGAATTTGAATGTGTGTTAAGAACGGAGCCAGAATCTTGTTGGCAGGAGTAGAATATCAAATATGTGGCAGGAGTAGATTGCTAACATCAGCGTGGGCGATTGAAAGCACAGGCGGTGTTCGTGTCAAGTTTTCAACGTAGGTTGCTTTACCACCGCGTTTCTGTGTGGTATTAAATAGAGTACAGTCAGTGGATGGAAGAGACAAAGGGAATGTATGAGATTTATCCACCAAAGTCACAAAGAATTCAAATATGGAGACTATTCTGTTCAATTCAATAAAATGTATCTGACTGGCTTTGTCAGCTGGAAATCGTTTCTAACCATAGTTGTATGGTATGTGATGTAAAATGGATACCGGTATCAACTATTGAACCAATCCGGAATCGACAATTGTCAACAGTAATGATGAGGCTGTATGTAGATTTTAGTATATGACCCATATGAACGTTCAACCAGATTTGATGATATGAAACGATCATGATGTCTTCAATTTCAGCATCTTTCGAAACTGTTGTCAAATTTCCTTGCATAAAATACTACCTTGCTATGCCTGTGTAGAAGTTCGAGTTATTAGTGTCTTGTGAATAAGGGCTTTCGATTATTGATGCAGAAAATCCCTGAGTGTTATACACGATAGTATCACCATCAGAAATCTCCAGAACAGGTCATGACTGTAGCCAAGAAAATGTGTAATTAGGGCAAGTTGGTGTGATGATCCTGGAGTTTTAATGATGCAGGGACCATTCATCATTTATATAATGGTGTATGGTTATCTGAAGAGCTAAACCTGTCACAGACACGATTTCAAAGGATTTAGCTACATTCAACTTTCAAACAATATTTCCAAACTGCCTGGTCATCCATGTGCCTAATTTTAAGGCAAATCTTTTCATCATAATGGCATATGGGCAGTTACTTTGAGTGGAAGTGAAATAATTTCTGAACATATTTCTGCAGCTGACGATGTAGGCATACTCTCTGCATCAACGTTGACATTTTTCATGTTCCACCAAATATGTTAGCAGGATATATGATACTCCCTTTCAGCAACCATCCCAGTCGAGCAGGGTCACAGCATGTTAGTCCAGTTCCAGGTTTGCAGCATTTCACTATCGAGTATCGGCTTCATTCCGATTGATGACGGAGCCTATGATGACGTTACCACGTATGCATGGTTCCCTTAACATATTCATTTTCATTCGGACCAAAGTTATACATCCAGGTATGAATCATCATCGAGAATACCCTGGTCTACCTTAACACTCTGAGACGAGTTGACATTCATTTAAACAGCTAATTATGGAGTGGCCTTGTGGCGCTTCTGTTTGGCTGAGATTCTGAATGACGCACACTGGCATTCCGACCTCAGCGCCAGACCCCTATGACCTTTGATGAAAGGAAAGCGAATCACTTGATTGGCTGACAGATTAGGCGACGTCATCAATGAATTATTTACGTTCGAAAAAGCCGTTTGCTGGGGCTCTCGACAGTAGAAGAGATAGAGGGAGGGAATGGCCTGGTAGCGGGGCTGGAGTCACCAAGGAATCACCTTGTTGATTTCTTGGATATTTTGCCACCACCAGATTCATCAGTAGGTCTGTCATGTGTGTTTGGAGACGATGTTGGTGGTATTGGATTTTCTGCATTTCTATCTTTTGCAATCTCTGAAAGAGGTCATTGGGCATGCACTTATGAAGCTCCCAGCAGGCAGTAGCTTTCACGGGATAATGCCCAGATGTAATGGTGGTATCAAAATTTTCAGAAAAGCTCTAGAAGGGCAATGTTTATGCATTTTAAGAAGCAAACATCGCATTTCAAATACAGACATCTAACACATATGGCCATCTCCAAGTATGAAACAAATTTGCAGTTGACACCAACGAGTGAATTACTCGTTCAACACGTTTGCAGGACTAAAGCACAACATTTGCTGGGATACCACGTTGACCGACCTGGATTAGCAAACAATCGGTGGCCAAGATGAAAAGAAAGGGTAACGTCTTAAAAACCTGGCCAACATTAGCTCATCATTTCCTTAATTGTCTTTATACATGTCTTCCGTACGGCCACTGTTTGGCCGCTTAACCCTATCCGTCCTGGGCTTTTTGGGACGTTGGGGGGGGGGGGTGGTGGTGGCCGAAATGGCTCCCCCCTAATCATTTTTTTTACCCCTTGAGCTAGGGAGCTGAAACTTATCACACTATACCCTTGGGTCAAGCTCTACCAGAAAATGTAAAAAGATTCAAGATGGCCGCTATGATGACGTCATTTTCAAAATCGGCATTTTTTGGTCGATTTTTCAGTCCGATTTTTCGAAATTTTTATTTTTGCAAAAAACTGCATGATGAATTAGAAAATATCAATGTAATGTGAAATAAAATAGTTTTTGCCCACTTTTCATCGCGGAAAAGCAGAAATTTTGAAGAAATATGACAAAAACATCACTTTTCTGGGACCCCACGTGGACGCCATCTTGGATTTACCCATGATCTTCTGCTCGGGGGGTTATGGAAATAGGCTCAAAATGACCCCAATATGATAAACTATAAAGTCACGGACTTTCAGCTCTCCATTTTTTGCCGTTCCGGAGATAGTGCAGAAAGTTTGGTAGGGGCGGGGGGGGGGGGGCCATAATGGCCCCCCGCCCAGGCCAGGTAGGGTTAAGCTCTTCAAAGAAACATAACATGATTTACCACTTCATTTGGTTCAAGTAAAGAAGAGAAATTAAAATAACCCCCAAATTATCATCATTATTATTCATCACATGAAGGTTTCAATAGATGTTTCAATAGATGTTTCAATAAAAAAGGGCACGGAGGTACAGGTTGTTACTTTTCAGCTATCTAACCATAATGAAAATATCGGAAGGACCATACCTTACCTGCTAACTTGGGTTGAGAATACAGAAAGAGATAGGGTCCGGAAAATGTACTATAACAACCCATAAACAACCGACATACAACGGCTCTCCCAGATGGATAGCCCAAAATACCCTTTTGGAGCATCATGATGTCTTGCCGGCATCATTGAAAACTGCTGACCGCCTCTCTCTTGCAGGAAACAAGCCTATGTTTATGTATATGTCTTTTTGAATTTGGTGCTAATACTGTTATATGGAATATGGAATAGGTCTTTGGATTATGGACGCGGATATTCTCTAATGGACGACGACTGAATTATGAATGACGGACTAGATGCTTGTAATTTGCATGCAAATACCCCTTACAAAAAATGAACCGAATCTATTACCTCAAAATTTACCAGCAAATTTTTTCGAAAAGATCGAAAAATTTCAAAATAAATTATTACTTATGTCACTTTGACGTCATAAAAGTTATCATTTCAAACCCCTCAACTTGTTTGCAGAAGGCAAATACCTCATATGCAGGAAGTGAACAGTTATAGCTCTCTAGCAACAGAAATAATTAAAATACCCAAGGAATCATACTCCACCCCCCAAATGTGGGTGCACAATGTGATTGGGGGAGGGTTCAGAAAGTGTACCATAACCACCACTACGTAACTGATCTGCAAGTGTTAGCACATATGGGCAAAATCTGCATACAAATACCTCTTCAAAGAGCATTTACCAAAGTTGATACGTCACATGGTTTCAGCAGAATCGGAAAAACCAATTGGAAAAGCAAGCGAAATTTCGACAACATGTTATTACGTCACTATGACATTATACAACGGTACAACCTTAATATTAAGGTATGTTAATTTGTGCTAATGGACCAGGCCCCGCCCACAAAGTATTTGAATTTTCAGCTCTTCAGCGACAGAAATAACTAATATATCCGAGGAACCATTCCCCTGCCCTCATTCTTTGAGTTCGGAATACGAGCAGGGGTGGGGTTAAGAAAGTGTGTTTTGCTACCGTTAAGCTACCGATCTGCAACGGTTATCACATATGGATAACATCTACATACATGTACCTCTTTGAAAAACATTACTAGAATTTGCCACATCGAGTGGTACCGATCGGTGAAATTTGGGGTCTTGGCCCATGGACTATATTATCTGCAACTGAACCTTACTCGGACCCGAGGTATTTTGAGTCTCTTAATTACATTCTTGGGCAGGTGGGGAGGGGTGTCCTCTCTCTATCTATTTTCGTTACTCCTCGGGCTAGAGGACTGAAACTTTCAATACTATATTCTTCGGCCAACGCCTACCATAAAATGCTTTCAAAAAATCAAGATGACCATCATGATGACGTCACAGTGACGTCATCTAGCCGGAAGACATTTTTCCGCCGAAGTTTTCTCTTAAATACCAGTGCGATGGAGAATGCTTATTTAGGCTAAATAAATTATATTAATGCAAGAAATATAACAAAAAATGGACGGAAAACATTGACAAGCGCTATTTTCTGAGGGCACCTCATTGCGACCATTTTGAATTTAGCCATGATCTTTACACTTAGATGTAGACGACCGACCAAGGACGTCAAATGTGACTTTTGATGGCATTGTTTGTTAAAATGGGTACCCATGCTCAATTAGTTCTTTGTGTGGTTGGGTTCAAGGTGAAAGGGGATACTATACCATGGAATATCATATTGGGCTAATTTTAGCTCATTTCCATAATTCTAGTGATTAACTATCATGCGCTAATTCAAAATGGCGACCATGTGGGGTTCCCGTAAATCCCGCTTTTACAGGTTGTTCATATAATATGCATTATTCTCAGATCATTGTGCAAATTTGTGGATCACACGTCAAAGTCTAACACCTTACACATATTTTGAATATGTTTGCATAATTTTCAGCTCAAAATATGATGGTTTAATTCAAAATAGCGAACATGGGGTATTCTGAAAATCACACTTTTTCATGCTGCTTGAGTAGTTCAATGCATTATTCTTAGCTCACTGTGCAAATTTACCAAAACCGATGTATCTCTAAGCATAGCCTAACATCTTACACCCAGTTTGAATCTATTTATATATCCCGAAGATCGAATTATGATGACCAAATTCAAAATGGCAGCCGTGTGAGGTCATCTGAAAATCCTGCTTTTTCATGTTGCTCGTATTGATCAAAGCATTATTCTTGATTTTACATCATAACCAAATACCTTGTGCCCATTTTTAATCTAATTGCTTGTCTTCAGATTAAAAATGTTTGCTAAATTAAAAAAAGCGACTACAAGGAATCATCCGGAAACTCGTGATTTTTTATGTTACTCGTATAATGCATGGCATTATTTTTAGACACGGTGAGTAGTGTATAAAAGGCATATTCATTATCCTTCCCCCCGGATGTAACTATGACGTCACAACTTCCGATGGTGGCGCCATCTGTACACTTTGGATGCAAGGGAGGAAACGAGGCGGTGGGGGGGTCACGGGGGGGTCACAGAGGTCAAGTGCACTATAGTTCCGGCAACCTTTGACCTCAAATTCTTCCGCGGTCATTCTGTCTGGCGGTAATGCGGTCGCGGGAAAAACCTTCCGCGGAGAAAAAGTAGTCCCTAGATAAAATGGTCCGATTGGGTCGAGTGAGGTATCAAAGTGAAGCATTCGTGAAGGGGCATCTAATGGGCTGGGTGTGGGGTTGAACTATCGGCATTCTGCGCATGCGCGGTGGCCCAAGGGTATGGAAATAGACGTTTTGGGATGTAGGGGAGCCCCTAATGGTCCGATGGGGTCGAGTGAGGTATCAAAGTGAAGCCTAGGTGAGGGGGCATCTAATGGGCTGGGTGTGGGGTTGAAATATCGGCATTTGTACATGTCTAGACTTGTCTGTGTGTGTTGATGTACCGGAGTTTTTTCCCACAATGGCGGCTAGTCCGCCATGTTGGAATTCCAACATGGCGGCTAAGGGTGGTCAACATGGCGGCTAGTCCGGTGTCATCTCCGGCAATGTCCGGCCCTCTCCGGGACAATAGATAGCCTTTGCAGGTCAAAAATAGTTCCATGTATTCGTCCGCGGTGATGCGGTCTGCCTCCGCGGGCAGAAAGTAGTCCCACGGAATGTACACCCTGACTGGGGGGTTTCCCCCGGCCCGCTGACCTGTTTGTTGTTGTTGCCTTGGACTAACATGGCGGCTAAGGGCGGTCAACATGGCGGCAAAATTTATCTGAGATAATTTTTCTGTCATAATTAATTCTTGGTCGAGTATCAACTATTCAGATATTACGGAAAGTACTGTTGTTATAAGGTATTGTTTGTTATATATCAGACACGATCAGCTGATATATGTAAACAAACGGATCTATATTTAGACCCTCGCGTGCTCTGCTACGTTGCAGCACGCGCTCTTTGATCTTGGCGTTCCGCCGACGTACAAGAAGCTCAAATTGAGACGGAGAATTTCGTTACCATTGCCAGTAAATTGTAAGTTTATTGCGGAAAGAATTTATATTGCATAAATTCCTGCGGGAAATAGGAAGTACACATATAAGAGAATATTGTCTTGACGTAAAAAGTTTGGACATTTCATATTTACGGAGATATGGATTTTTATAGTTGAGCCGGTTTTTCGTGTAAACCATTGCAGCGTATAGGGAAACGGCTGTCATCTTCGTTTTGCTATGTCACAAAAAGTGCTCGAATTACTTATTTCTAAATGATTTCATGACGAATCCAACTAAGGTTAGGAAGTATATATATTTTACGATATAGTCATCAACTGTCAGCACATAAGACGTTCTGGTTGATGAGATATGAATTTTTGAAGTTTGGCAATTTTCTGACTTCGAGCTTCGAATACCCGCCGCCATATTTGTGAAAAGGTTTCCACCGCGCAATTGACTAAACAGCCAAGATTTCTCTAACCCGTACGTCTCAATACGTCTCAATTTATCTCAAACTGTTCACAATACATTCTAGAATAATATAATGCACGAAATTAAGAGTTTTGTGTAAGAAAATGGCGTCTAGGGTGACAATTACGCCATCTGAACATTATGACGCAAGGGAGACAACTCGGACTAGGCCAAGCCTCTCGTAGGCCCTTATTCGCACATTTCCATCTATTTGCCTGGAGTAGGGGTGGTCATTTTTTGTGGGTTTTACTATGGGCTGTGAGGTTGTAGAATACGCTGGGGAAAAGCTATGAAATTTGTTTTTAAGTACCGGGTAGGTCTGTATATATATCCAGTGTTCAGTGCATAGGTCCATACCACACGGGGTGGACATGTTGGAGTCTAGGTGAGTCCCTGGTGGTCCAATGGTGTCATATGAGGTCTTATTTTTAAGCTCTCATGCAGGAGCACTTGACTACACTAATGATTCGTCCGTTGGCAATACTCTGCGCATGCGCAGCCTGGCCGTAGTAGAGAAAGCAGGCATTTTGGGGGTATGTGGGTGTGTGTTTGGGGTAGATATGGACCGTTATGGGTCCGAATGGGTCGTGGTGTGTGTCAAAGTGAAGCTTGTGTGGGGTAGAGTCAGAATGGTGTTTGTTTAAGTGTAACTCCCGTTAATCTGCGCATGCGCAGTTGGCTGTAATAAGTAAAGTGGCCATTTTGGGGCAGTACATGAAGGTATTTGGGGTCGAGATGGGCTATTCACGGTTCGAATGCGTCCTGGAAGGTGTCATTTTGTAGCTCTCGGGGTATAGACCCCGATTTGAGGGTTTTTCACGTCATTTGTGACGTCATCGATGACGTCATCAGTAGGAGTGGTAGCGAAAGTGAGCCTTTTGGGGTAGTACAGGAGGGTATTTGGTGTAGAGATGGACCATCCGCGTTGCGAATGCGTCATGGGAGGTGTCATGTTGTAGCTCTCGGAGTATAGACCCCGATTTGAGGGATATTTACATCATCTGTGACGTCATTGGTGACGTCATCAGTACGAGTAGTAGCGAAAGTGGGCATTTTTTAGCAGTGAAGGATGTTATTTGGTGTAGAGATGGACCATCCGTGGTCCAAATGGACCGTGTGAGGTGTCATCTTGTAGCAACGCCCACCAACACCATTCTTAATGCTTCAACGCCCTGGTGAAATAGATCAGAAGCTCTGATATTCCATGGAATTGTCACTAATTCTTCGAAATGCAGTGATGCCCGTCAACGCTCGTCGTTACACCTTAACACTCTAGCATAACGGCATGATATAGACCGGAGAGAGAACAACAACAGCAACAACAACAAGGATGACACATGAGAGAACAACAACAAGAAGAAGTTTTTTTCATATAGTTTATTCTCCCCAATGTTACATCATACCCACGCTGGGGGAGCCGCGCTGGGTATATTTACAATTCAAGAAGATTCTTATCCAATCAGAGGCCACCATTTACATGTTTCATATTCGTTCCTGTCCGTTAGATGTATTCTTGTCCAATCAGAAGGCTCCATTTCAGAAAGTGCCATCTGAACCATTTATTCTCATCATCGTCGGGCAGGCCAGGATACCGTTGAGGCAACATATCCTCAGATAGTTGTTTGCGCATTCTGAGTATCTATCAGTGCATGGGTGAACACTTTCATCCGATGGGGGTGGTGGTCAGTTTAACCACGAAGAACGTAACATTGGTCAATATCTCCATTATCCACTTGGTGTTACAATTCAAGAACACTCTTGTCCAATTAGAGGCCACCATTTGCATCTGTCATATTCGTTCCTGTCCGTTAGATGTATTCTTGTCCAAGCAGAAGTCACCATTTCAGAAAGTTCCATCTTCGGCCATGTTCGCTTTGAACCGTTTATTCTAATCATCGTCGGGCAGCCCAGGATACCGTTGAGGCAACATATCCTCAGATACATGTTTGTGCATTCTGAGTATCTATCAGTGCATGGGTGAATACATTCACCCGATGGGACTATTCCGTAGTTTGGTCACGAAGAACGTAACATTGGTCACACTCTCCACTGTCCACTTGGTGTTGGGGCGTTGTTGTTGGGCCCATTCCAAGGGATCCACGGTGTCCAGTTTCTACAGCATCGTCTCTAGCGACACTCGGTTAATGATGGTAAACGGTTGGTTAAATACCTGGATGTTACTGTTCGGGTAAAAGTATCGGACTTGGACTGTTTCCTTATGCTGCAGCACATAACCAAACGCCAGATTCAATCTGAAGGCCGTAGTTTGATCTTTGAAGATGGCTTCCACGTAGCTACGTAGACGGGCGAGGTCGATCAGTCGGAAATTGTAGATATCTTGAATAGGGCGATGACGGTTGAAACAGTGCCGTATCATGGACCAATGGCGCCGATAGATGTCACTCACTGGCTGGGCGTCCTATAAGAGATCGCTAGAAACATTTATGGGCTCGTCCAGAAAATGTTCGATGTTGTCAGGCGTATGACTCGAAACCGTAACGATGGGGTCCGGCTGGATATCCAGGCCCTCCTGGACTGTGGGTATAGGCGGGCTCTTCGTGATCGCATCACCAGTGGCGTTCGTCTCCCCGGGTTCATCTTCACTAGGTCTGACCTTCCGCGGCTCCTCTTTAGTGGAAAGTTGTCGCCCAAACCGTAGAGACGGGGCATGCATCAAACGTTGGTGCTGTCTAAACCGACTGGGTCGTTTGAAGAGTCGACCACAATCATTATATAGTACCGTCGCACCCGCGTGGAGTACCCTCTCATGACGCAGTAAATGATCCTCCCGATTGAATGACCGTGCGCAGATTATACAAGTATACCGTGCATCGTTGTGGATGGAGGCCTCGTGGCGTCGTAACTTATCTAGACGAGTAAACATCTTCTGGCAAGTTGTGCAAGTGAACATCTTGGTGGTTGACAGATTGTCTGATGAAACGGCCAGGCCGCCTCCCTTTTATAGCACGCTAGCTGTGATCTATTTTTAGCACACTCAGTTCAACTATCTCCAAGTCGAGGGCCGAGCCGTGACATCTTCGGTAACCTCCGTTTCTCTTCGGTCACCTCCGTAACGTCAACGACCAACATGTATAGAGTATGTACGGCATGTTATGGTATTCATCAGTGCATGAGTGACGCATTCAGCCGATGGGGGTGGTCGGTCAGCTTGGTAACAAAAAACGTAACATTGGTCACACTCTCCACTGTCCACTTGGTGTTGGGGCGTTGTTGTTGGGCCCATTCCAAGGGATCCACGGTGTCCAGTTTCTCCAGCATCGTCTCTAGCGACGCCCGGTTAATGATGGTAAACGGTTGGTCAAATACCCGGATGTTACTGCTCGGGTAAAAATATCTTGGTCTGTGTCCTTATGCTGCAGCACATAACCAAACGCCAGATTTAATTTGAAGGACGTAGCTTGGTCATTGAAGATGGCTTCCACGTAGTTGCGTAGACGGGTGAGGTCAGTCAGTCGGAAATTGTAGATATCTTGAATAGGGCGATGACGGTAGAAACAGTGCCGGATCATGGGCCAATGGCGCCGATAAATGTCACTCGCTGGATGGTCTTCGTGTGACAGATCGCTGGAAACATTTATGGGTTCGTCCACGAAGTATACTTTGCCCTCCACGTCGTACAAAATCTGGCCCAAGGTCTTGTCGTCGGAATTTGACTGTTGAATTAGGGCGACATCATCATCGGTCCTCGTGCGATGGGTGGGAGTTCCCCCCGTTTCGATATTGATGCCTATGGGCTCTTCTACCTGCAAACGTGGCTGCGGAACAGGGTGTCGTGTGCGTTGGTGTCGCAGCAACTGACTGGTCCGGAAGTGACCTCACAGAGGTCATATGCAAATGTCACTTCCGACCTCCGAGCTCCACAGGCATTGAGCTCCAAGAGCTCCGATCCAAGAAACACACTCGCAAGCACACACATACACTCACAGATGCATACATACACACACATACACACGCACATGCACGCACACGCACACACACAACCGCCTACACACACACACACACACCACACACAGACGCAAACACACATTTGCATTCACACACACACGCTCGCATACACAGACGCATACACACTTGCATAAACGCATGCACGCATACACACGCACGCATATACACACGCATACACACAGACCCCTAGTCAGGATTAGAAAGGGGCATGGGGGAAATACCATCATAGCACTTATAGCCGGGGGCCTGGGGGCCGCTAGGCCCCCAGCCGCCAGAGACCGCGCGGTGCTCTTAGAGCTCTCGGAGCCATTTTTGGGACATTTCAGACCTATCCAAGAGAAAGAACTATCAGCCTATATATATGTGATAAATTGATATTTTTTTCAGAACTGGACACCTTTAAATTATTTCAAACAGGCGACTTCATTATATATTGCAAAACGAAAATGTAGGTTTTGTCAAATGTGAATTATTGTGTATGCAAATTTGCTGTAAATAAACAGGTTCTCGAGTTACTCGTCAGAATGAAGGGATTGCTGTTATTTTTCTCCGATTTGATTCGAGCTGATTCCAACTCGAGTTCGGGGATGTCACCTGGATCACTGCACGGAGCTGTTGTTGTTGATGTTGTTGTTAGATCCAGTCTCTGCTTCGATATCAGGCTCAGATGTCGTCGTTGCTTTTTCAAAAAACGACCCGATAGATTTGCAGTTCTTTGCACCACTTCCCATGCTCCCCGATCGTTTTTTGGCTATTCTGTCGCTGCGCATGATCAAAAATGAAAAGTTTGCTCAAACTTCAAAATTTGACAACACGCTGATCAGAACGCCACGTGGTGAGCAAACTTTGGCATCAAGGGAAGCAATCTGATGCCGCAGCGATGGACACTCTCCCATAATCAATATCGAAACGGGGAACTCCCACCCATCGCACGAGGGCCGATGATGATGTCGCCCTAATTCAACAGTCAAATTCCGACGACAAGACCTTGGGCCAGATTTTGTACGACGTGGAGGGCAAAATACACTTCGTGGACGAACCCATAAATGTTCCCAGCGACCTGTCACACGAAGACCATCCAGTGAGTGACATTTATCGGCGCCATTGGCCCATGATCCGGCACTGTTTCTACCGTCATCGCCCTATTCAAGATATCTACAATTTCCGACTGACTGACCTCACCCGTCTACGCAACTACGTGGAAGCCATCTTCAATGACCAAGCTACGTCCTTCAAATTAAATCTGGCGTTTGGTTATGTGCTGCAGCATAAGGACACAGACCAAGCCCGATATTTTTACCCGAGCAGTAACATCCGGGTATTTGACCAACCGTTTACCATCATTAACCGGGCGTCGCTAGAGACGATGCTGGAGAAACTGGACACCGTGGATCCCTTGGGATGGGCCCAACAACAACGCCCCAACACCAAGTGGACAGTGGAGAGTGTGACCAATGTTACGTTTTTCGTTACCAAGCTGACCGACCACCCCCATCGGCTGAATGCGTCACTCATGCACTGATGAATACCATAACATGCCGTACATACTCTATATGTCTACATGTTGGTCGTTGACGTTACGGAGGTGACCGAAGCGACACGGAGGTTACCGAAGATGTCACGGCTCGGCCCTCGACTTGGAGATAGTTGAACTGAGTGTGCTAAAAATAGATCACCAGCTAGCGTGCTATAAAAGGGAGGCGGCCTGGCCGTTTCATCAGACAATCTGTCAACCACCAAGATGTTCACTTGCACAACTTGCCAGAAGATGTTTACTCGTCTAGATAAGTTACGACGCCACGAGGCCTCCATCCACAACGATGCACGGTATACTTGTATAATCTGCGCACGGTCATTCAATATCATTTACTGCGTCATGAGAGGGTACTCGGGTGCGACGGGACGGTACAACGAACCCATAAATGTTCCCAGCGACCTGTCACACGAAGATCATCCAGTGAGTGACATTTATCGGCGCCATTGGCCCATGATCCGGCACTGTTTCTACCGTCATCGCCCTATTCAAGATATCTACAATTTCCGACTGACTGACCTCACCCGTCTACGCAACTACGTGGAAGCCATCTTCAATGACCAAGCTACGTCCTTCAAATTAAATCTGGCGTTTGGTTATGTGCTGCAGCATAAGGACACAGACCAAGCCCGATATTTTTACCCGAGCAGTAACATCCGGGTATTTGACCAACCGTTTACCATCATTAACCGGGCGTCGCTAGAGACGATGCTGGAGAAACTGGACACCGTGGATCCCTTGGGATGGGCCCAACAACAACGCCCCAACACCAAGTGGACAGTGGAGAGTGTGACCAATGTTACGTTTTTCGTTACCAAGCTGACCGACCACCCCCATCGGCTGAATGCGTCACTCATGCACTGATGAATACCATAACATGCCGTACATACTCTATATGTCTACATGTTGGTCGTTGACGTTACGGAGGTGACCGAAGCGACACGGAGGTTACCGAAGATGTCACGGCTCGGCCCTCGACTTGGAGATAGTTGAACTGAGTGTGCTAAAAATAGATCACCAGCTAGCGTGCTATAAAAGGGATCAGCAATCTGTCAACCACCAAGATGTTCACTTGCACAACTTGCCAGAAGATGTTTACTCGTCTAGATAAGTTACGACGCCACGAGGCCTCCATCCACAACGATGCACGGTATACTTGTATAATCTGCGCACGGTCATTCAATCGATCATTTACTGCGTCATGAGAGGGTACTCCACGCGGGTGCGACGGTACTATGTAATGATTGTGGTCGACTCTTCAAACGACCCAGTCGGTTTAGACAGCACCAACGTTTGATGCATGCCCCGTCTCTACGGTTTGGGCGACAACTTTCCACTAAAGTGGAACCGCGGAAGGTCAGACCTAGTGAAGATGAACCCGGGGAGACGAACGCCACTGGTGATGCGATCACGAAGAGCCCGCCTATACCCACAGTCCAGGAGGGCCTGGATATCCAGCCGGACCCCACCGTCACGGTTTCGAGTCATACGCCTGACAACATCGAACATTTTCTGGACGAGCCCATAAATGTTTCTAGCGATCTCTTACAGGACGCCCAGCCAGTGAGTGACATCTATCGGCGCCATTGGTCCATGATACGGCACTGTTTCAACCGTCATCGCCCTATTCAAGATATCTACAATTTCCGACTGACCGACCTCGCCCGTCTACGTAGCTACGTGGAAGCCATCTTCAAAGATCAAACTACGGCCTTCAGATTGAATCTGGCGTTTGGTTATGTGCTGCAGCATAAGGAAACAGTCCAAGTCCGATACTTTTACCCGAGCAGTAACATCCAGGTATTTAACCAACCGTTTACCATCATTAACCGAGTGTCGCTAGAGACGATGCTGGAGAAACTGGACACCGTGGATCCCTTGGAATGGGCCCAACAACAACGCCCCATACACCAAGTGGACAGTGGAGATTGTGACCAATGTTACGTTCTTCGTGACCAAACTACGGAATATTCCCATCGGGTGAATGTATTCACCCATGCACTGATAGATACTCAGAATGCACAAACATGTATCTGAGGATATGTTGCCTCAACGGTATCCTGGGCTGCCCGACGATGATTAGAATAAACGGTTCAAAGCGAACATGGCCGAAGATGGAACTTTCTGGAATGGAGACTTCTGATTGGACAAGAATATATCTAACGGACAGGAACGAATATGACAGATGCAAATGGTGGCCTCTAATTGGACAAGAGTGTTCTTGAATTGTAACACCAAGTGGATAATGGAGATATTGACCAATGTTACGTTCTTCGTGGTTAAACTGACCACCACCCCCATCGGATGAAAGTATTCACCCATGCACTGATAGATACTCAGAATGCGCAAACAACTATCTGAGGATATGTTGCCTCAACGGTATCCTGGCCTGCCCGACGATGATTAGAATAAATGGTTCAGATGGCACTTTCTGAAATGGAGCCTTCTGATTGGACAAGAATACATCTAACGGACAGGAACGAATATGAAACATGCAAATGGTGGCCTCTGATTGGATAAGAATCTTCTTGAATTGTAAATATACCCAGCGCGGCTCCCCCAGCGTGGGTATCATTTAACATTGGGGAGAATAAACTATATGAAAAAAACTTCGTGTTGTTGTTGTTCTCTCATGTGTCATTCTTGTTGTTGTTGCTGTTGTTGTTCTCTCTCCGGTCTATATCATGGCGTTATGTTAGAGTGTTAAGGTGTAACGACGAGCGTTGACGGGCATCATTGCATTTCGAAGAATTAGTGACAATTCCATGGAATATCAGAGCTTCTGATCTATTTCACCAGGGCGTTGAAGCATTAAGAATGGTGTTGGTGGGCGTTGCTACAAGATGACACCTCACACGGTCCATTTGGACCACGGATGGTCCATCTCTACACCAAATAACATCCTTCACTGCTAAAAAATGCCCACTTTCGCTACTACTCGTACTGATGACATCACCAATGACGTCACAGGTGATGTAAATATCCCTCAAATCGGGGTCTATACTCCGAGAGCTACAACATGACACCTCCCATGACGCATTCGCAACGCGGATGGTCCATCTCTACACCAAATACCTTCCTGTACTACCCCAAAAGGCTCACTTTCGCTACTACTACTGATGACGTCATCGATGACGTCACAGATGACGTGAACAACCCTCAAATCTGGGTCTGTACCCCGAGAGCTACAAAATGACCCCTTCCAGGACGCATTCGAACCGTGAATAGCCCATCTCGACCCCAAATACCTTCATGTACTGCCCCAAAATGGCCACTTTACTTACTACAACCAACTGCGCATGCGCAGATTAACGCGAGTTGCACTTAAACACACACCATTCTGACTCTACCCCACACAAGCTTCACTTTGACACCTTCCACGACCCATTCGGACCCATAGCGGTCCATATCTACCCCAAACACACACCCACATACCCCCCAAAATGCCTGCTTTCTCTACTACGGACAGGCTGCGCATGCGCAGAGTATTGCCAACGGACGAACCATTAGTGTAGGCAAGTGCTCCTGCATGAGAGCTTCAAAATAAGACCTCATATGACACCATTGGACCACGAGGGACTCACCTAGACTCCAACATGTCCACCTCGTATGGACCTATGCACTGAACACTGGATGTATATACAGACCTACCCGGTACTTAAAAACAAATTTCATAGCTTTTCCCCAGCGTATTCTACAACCTCACAGCCCATAGTAAAACCCACAAAAAATGACCACCCCTACTTCAGGCAAATAGATGGAAATGTGCGAATAAGGGCCTACGAGAGGCTTGGCCTAGTCCGAGTTGTCTCCCTTGCGTCATAATGTTCAGATGGCGCTATGGTTTGAAAGGTGCGATTATCCGGGGGAATGGTGCCAATTGTCACCCTAGACGCCATTTTGTTACACAAAACTCTTAAATTCGTGCATTATATTATTCTAGAATGTATTGTGAACAGTTTGAGATAAATTGAGACGTATTGAGACGTACGGGTTAGAGAGATCTTGTCTGTTTAGTCAATTGCGCGGTGGAAACCTTTTCACAAATATGGCGGCGGGTATTCGAAGCTCGAAGTCAGAAAATTGCCAAACTTCAAAAATTCATATTTCATCAACCAGAACGTCTTATGTGCTGACAGTTGATGACTATATCGTAAAATATATATACTTCCTAACCTTAGTTGGATTCGTCATGAAATCATTTAGAAATAAGTAATTCGAGCACTTTTTGTGACATAGCAAAACGAAGATGACAGCCGTTTCCCTATACGCTGCAATGGTTTACACGAAAAACCGGCTCAACTATAAAAATCCATATCTCCGTAAATATGAAATGTCCAAACTTTTTACGTCAAGACAATATTCTCTTATATGTGTACTTCCTATTTCCCGCAGGAATTTATGCAATATAAATTCTTTCCGCAATAAACTTACAATTTACTGGCAATGGTAACGAAATTCTCCGTCTCAATTTGAGCTTCTTGTACGTCGGCGGAACGCCAAGATCAAAGAGCGCGTGCTGCAACGTAGCAGAGCACGCGAGGGTCTAAATATAGATCCGTTTGTTTACATATATCAGCTGATCGTGTCTGATATATAACAAACAATACCTTATAACAACAGTACTTTCCGTAATATCTGAATAGTTGATACTCGACCAAGAATTAATTATGACAGAAAAATTATCTCAGATAAATTTTGCCGCCATGTTGACCGCCCTTAGCCGCCATGTTAGTCCAAGGCAACAACAACAAACAGGTCAGCGGGCCGGGGGAAACCTCCCAGTCAGGGTGTACATTCCGTGGGACTACTTTCTGCCCGCAGAGGCAGACCGCATCACCGCGGACGAATACATGGAACTATTTTTGACCTGCAAAGGCTATCTATTGTCCCGGAGAGGGCCGGACATTGCCGGAGATGACACCGGACTAGTCGCCATGTTGACCACCCTTAGCCGCCATGTTGGAATTCCAACATGGCGGACTAGCCGCCATTGTGGGAAAAAACCCCAGTACATCAACACACACAGACAAGTCTAGACATGTACAAATGCCGATATTTCAACCCCACATCCAGCCCATTAGATTCCCCCTCACCTAGGCTTCACTTTAATACCTCACTCGACCCCATCGGACCATTAGGGGCTCCCCTACATCCCAAAACGTCTATTTCCATACCCTTGGGCCACCGCGCATGCACAGAATGCCGATAGTTCAACCCCACAGCCAGCCCATTAGATGCCCCTTCACGAATGCTTCACTTTGATACCTCACTCGACCCAATCGGACCATTTTATCTAGGGACTACTTTTTCTCCGCGAAAGGTTTTTCCCGCGACCGTATTACCGCCAGACAGAATGACCGCGGAAGAATTCGAGGTCAAGGGTTGCCGGAACTATAGTGCACTTGACCTCTGTGACCTCCCCGTGACCCCCCCACTGCCTCGTTTCCTCCCTTGCATCCAAAGTGTACAGATGGCGCCACCATCGGAAGTTGTGACGTCATAGTTACATCCGGGGGGAAGGATAATGAATATGCCTTTTATACACTACTAAGGTGCAAACTTGTTTAAATTGAGCAGAATAACACCATTGTTTATCACATTTTATTCTGCTGGCAAACTCTTCAGCTGAGAATACAATTGTTAACTTCAAAATGATGACCATGTGGGTTCATCGGGGACTCATACTTTCATTTTCCTTGTGTAATTCAAGGTATTGTGTTTACATGGAGCTGAATGTGACAATTTCTCAAAGCCAAGCCTATTCGCAAAACAGATCGATCCGTCTATTTATTGGCCTAGTTTGACTCTATCCCTATAATCATCAGCTAGAAAAATAATTCAGGAATTTAGGAATTCAAGAAATCCCGAAAAATTCAGGAGGGTTCCTAGGCTAAAATTGAATAATAAGCATAAAGGAGCTACTTGCCAAATTTGGCGCTTTTATCCGCTCTGTAACGGTAATCGGGTCGGGGAAAACGATGCCGGCGTACTGTCAAGAAGTCATATGACCCCTCAGACAAATATACTGACTGAATATTTCTAAAAAAAATCACAAGAACCAAAAGAGATCCCTGTGATGATTTGTATCCCAGCCACGCCTTCGTTGTAGCTATTCATGTGGACATCTGGAATACCATGACCACACAGAGATCACTCTTGGATTTGGCGAGCAGCCAGACCCCCTATTTTCAAAATTTAATCACAACCTACGTACAAAAAAAGGCAACGTGCTTCTTCTTATTCTTTCTGGTGTTTGCAAGGTATTTCTGCATGTTGTCCTCATTTACCTGTGTGCGGTCGCCATGGAAACAGCAATATAATTAATCCAATAAAAAGCCTTATAGTTTTTACGAACGCAATACGCGTGGTCGGCATTCTTTCGTTGTTGACATACAGTATTCTGTGGAAAACGAATTGGAAATTCATTCGGATGAATGGATAGCATCTCGTCTGCGAAAGACTGGCTTGTGTTTAACTATATTTTATTGTCTGCTTGCTTGAAAAGACCTCGTACGAGATGGATGGATAAACGGCCCAGGCGAGCAGTCTATTCACAGCGGATTTGAATGAATTCGGGATGACCGCCGAGAGCGCGGTTTGCATGGCCAAGCATATTTTACTCGTGGATTTACATATTTTTCCCTCTTATTAAATTGATGCGGTATGTGACGAGCATCCTATATGGCGTTCGACTGACAACCACGCACAATGTGGTGAATAAGGGTAATCAGCAATGTTTAAAGTTCCGAATGCATATGCTCTTAGTTCATCGTGCCCATAGTAACTGTTGCACGACCAGTTTCTTTTGATCGAAAGTTTCTTCTGGGTTTACGCTGATCACCAGCTACACATGCGCCACGTCTTTACTGGTGGTAGAACTGTTGTCGGTAAGGATTAAAATAGATGCGCTATGGCCATAAACTACATTTGTCTATTTACCAATTATGATTGACCATAATTTTCTCATTTGGCCTTGATTTCGTCTGCTTGCCTGGCAAGCAGGAATGATAATTGCAAGACTATTGTTGATATAGCCTACATCCCAAAGGGTAGTAAATATTCTTCATCATGGACATATATATATACGAATTCAAGACCACTTTTGATACGATTACATACTAAGTTGATCAAATAAGTTCATATAATGTTGTGTGCAATTCTCTAATTACGCGGGCAAAGCTAACACGGGAAGATAAATCTTTGCAACATTTGCTGAATATTATATCTTGAGATATAGACCATTTCCACTCATTCTTTCTACTAACAAATATTCACATATTGTAACTATGGTGAAAAATCGAAAAATGCATAGAACTATTAAAACATTTTGGACGAATATTTTGGGATTCGGAAAAGCAGATTATTCAATCAAAACGATAACTCTTCTCGCGATTCTATCCATTCGGCCACCTCGTACTTGTACATATAACCTTGCTCCAATTATCGTATTTGAAATTGAACGCCAAATGACCAAAACCATATTCCATAAAGTTAGATTTTTGATATGAAGATAAGATAACCAAAACGTTCTTTGTTGAACAACTAGGGATTCAAAAGAGGATTGTTATGTGTGAATATTTTTGTGGTTATAGTTTATCTTCATATATCTACAGGTAGGCAAACCGTGCTTTTTCAGCCCAAAACTGTCAATTTCACACAAATCTGCCACTTTGGAGAGCTCGTGATGAAAACCCATGGCACTCATGCTCCCAATATTTCAGAGAGAGAGTTCAAACAAATGTCATAGTTTATGCTAATCAAGACGAGCATTTCATATTTTAAGTTTCATTTTTCATCTACAATCGTGCCTCACCTGGGGCGGTTTATCCACCTTAACGTACCAGGTCCTTTGGTATATTATGATATGCTTATAATAACATTATGTTGTGTAAGTGGAAATTATTTATGTATGGCCTACTGAATGCTGACTGCATTTATTTCGCCTCAAAATACATTAAATTAATACATATTACTCATATAACATACTGAGTGACACATCTGACCAATGAATTACATATTGTGCGATCCTAGAAAACATTGTTAGGATGAGCACACGCAAACAACCCGTCAGATGATAAACGCCATGTTGACGTGGGCAATATAGTAGTTCTCCTGTACCCTTACGCAATAACACATTCAACAACACATATATTTGGAATTGTCATGCGGTGCTAGCCATCTTTATTCGTTATTTCTGTTCTCAAATCTCATTTCCGTTTTACATCATTCCTTTCATAACATCAACCATGTTCAATCATCTAAACAATTCAGTGTACAGGGTCTTTTACTCAAATCTATGTAAAATGCCGCTTTCATGCGGTTATCACAGATCACAATACTTTATACATCTTTCATTCCACAACACCAACCATGTTCAATCACATTCTCAATGGTAACAATCCAAGGCCCAATTTTAATACCAGACAGGCTATTTTGTCAACCAAGTATTCTAACGGCTCTTCAGCTCACCAATTATTCTAATGGCTCTTCAGAAGTATTCTAATGGCTCTTCAGCTCACCAAGTATTCTAATGGCTCTTCAGCTCATCAAGTATTCTAATGGCTCTTCAGCTCACCAAGTATTCTAATGGCTCTTCAGCTCACCAAGTATTCTAATGGCTCTTCAGTTCACCAAGTATTCTAATGGCTCTTCAGCTTACTACGTATTCTAATGGCTCTTCAGCTCACCAAGTATTCTAATGGCTCTTCAACTCACCAAGTATTCTAATGGCTCTTCAGCTCACCAAGTATTCTAATGGCCCTTCATCTCACCATTCAAATCACCCAGTATTCTACTGGCTCTTCGGCGCATCTAGCTATGCATATAAAAAATTGCATAATTCAATATTATAGCAAAGTAATATTACTAGAAATAGTACATTCACGTATCCTATTGACAGACAATATCTACAACCGCTTTGTAGACCGAGTATTCTAAGGGCTCTTCAGCCTCAAAAAGCATAATATATACGATCGCTATATGTTCATTCGAAATGAAAAGTTCTTCGAACAACGTTACAAGAGCTGTTTGCTCACAAGTCGATTTGTTCAAATGCATTAGACAAAACCTGTATAATACCGCTTTCAAAAAGGCACAAATGCAGGTAAAATGACAAAAGCATATGGGCTCACTGATATGGACAAGTCAATACACCTAGCATATTCTAATGACCATCCAACTATGCATATTCAATATTGCATAAGTCAATATCATATTAAAATCGTATTACTAGCATCAGTATATTGCCGTATCCTATTGGTAAACGAAAACGTACAACCTCTTTATCAGTCATCAAGTATTCTAAGGCTCTTCAGCCTCAAAAGCATAATATCACATACGATGGGTATAAGCGCATTCAAAATGAAAAATGCATCGAACAATACTGTTTTCAGGTCACTCCGGTGGTTTTCTACCAACCAAAACCTGTATAACACCACTTTCAAAATATGGAAAATCCAGGGAAAAAATGACAAACCGTCATGTACATATCAAATGTAGACAAATACATACACCAAGTATTTTAATGGCTCTACAGCCCATCCAAATATGCATATTCAATATTGCATAATTTAATATTTTATCAAACTCTATAGCTTAGCGATATGCGCATAACTTTTTGATGGATATGTACAACTGCAAAATGGGCCATCAAGTAATCTAAGGCCCTTCAGGCTCAAAGAAATAATATCATATACGATCGGTATAATCTCATTCAAAATAAAAAGTGCTACGAACAGTGATACAAGTACTGTTCATTCACAGTCGCTTTACTCAAATGCACCAAACAAAGCATGTATAACACCACCTCCAAAATGAGCGTAACAGCAAGATGACAAGCATATGTACATTTTTATTTGAATACATACGCCATGTTATGGACCTAAGAAATAAAGATTTCTTTTTCAACCATATCAGATACAGCCAAATGAATACATTCACTTCCCGCCTTTCTTCTAAACACTGTCGTGTGTTAATGCTTAGCTAACCGCTGACGAGATGGCCTTATCAATCAATCAATTTCTAATTTGGGTGGCGCTTACAATTTAATAAAATTATGCGCGCCAGGTCGTTGCATTGAGTTTGATGTACAACATAAATATTGATTTAAAATATTCAACTATACGGATTTGTAATGGATTGAAAAACATGTAGAAAAAACAAACTACAAAGGCGTTATTTAATGTCATGGTGAGGTTAGAGACATAAAAGGAAGGGAGCATATGTACGGACCAACACACTTAATTTAATAGTAATAAAATCCTAACGACCCTATCTATAAAAAATATAAAACTTAATTAAAAAGGCCAATATAGCACATGCATATTTTGTTTAAACAAAAATTAAACTCATCATATAGATTTAGATTTGACGATGTGGTGAATAAAAACGAGATTTGATGTAATATCTATACTCCTCCTGATGAACACCGTAAATGAGGACCTCCTATGGTATCCTCAGACACCAATGTCCAACCAGAACAAGCAAAGACATTATTTAAAACAAAACTCTTTACCAGAGCAGAAATATTGGTATGATTTCTTAACCACAGGTAAGAAAATATATATTAAACAGAGTGGTGAATAAAAACGAGATTTGATGTAATATCTATACTCATCCTGATGAACACCGTAAATGATGACCTCGTGGTATCATCAGACACCAATGTCCAACCAGAACAAGCAAAGACATTATTTAAAACAAAACTCTTTACCAGAGCAGAAATATTGGTATAATTTCTTAACCACAGGTAAGAAAATATATATTAAACTATTCTAGAATTTTATTATTCATCAACTTGTAATATACATGTACTATTAATTAACCAATATAACTATTATACATGACAGTGTGACTAACGTCACAGGACCTACGAAGTACAGTAGGCATTAGGACTCGAACGCGAACTGAACTCTTGGAAATCCCCACCCCCAGTTGAAATCCTGCCTATATTAAGATGGGCACCGCCCAAGTCAGAATCGCCAGTGATTTTCATCAAAAATCACCAGAAATTTCATCAAAAGTAGGTCAGCTCAGAACTTGTTGGTAACAGTCTCCTAATGCGCCTTCATTCCAAAATAAATAACGATCGCCGATTTAATTTTACAATTTTTTAATTAAAGGAAACAGATTGAATAATATAGGTTCAGTAGATTTCAAGCTTTACGTGTGAAAATACATTTACATCTCTTTAATGGTTTTCAGTGCCCTTGTACAGGATCAAAACAACTTTTGAATCACATTATTTTCCCAACAATACAACAAATTTTTATATATAGTACTATAGTAGAAAGGTAGCATTTATGTAGTTTACGGTAATTCAATTCAAGACCAACACCTTCTATGCACAAGATAATAATGATTCTAATTTCTATGTCATTCTCCTGAGCATAACCGGTACAAAGACGAATAAATAGCGTCTCTACATCACGTTGTTATCTAGATATATGAGACAACACATTTTGGGCATCGGCAATCTGATGAATGTACTATTCCGGTTTTCTTGTTTCACATTATATTCTATGGCGGTTGATCGGCGATTTTCTTCATTGATAAATGTTAAACCACCTCAGCTTCGTTATGGAAACAGCGCTGATTGTTTGAGGGTATATGCAGTAGTTAAGATTAACCTCAGTAATAGGGCCATGTGGCATACAGTGAGACAGGGTATTTTTAGCTGTGGGTAATTTGACCTGAATTTGAAGGCTCAAGCCTGGTGTGGCCAATGTGAAATAGGATACACGTTAAAGGCTACAGTTCACATATATCTATAACAATATACTGAAGTGTTAATTATCAATCTAATTTTAATCAGAATTATTTCAGATCAGAACTTGCTGGTAACAATGCCCTAATGCACGTCCATGCCAAAAATCAAGGTTCTAATGTCAACGGTTCTCCTTATTTTGCCGACGAAAGGATTTGGATGGACTGACTGACTGCCTGACTGACTCATTACCGGACAATTTGCGATCTGTATGCCTACTTCGTAGGAAAATAATTCCACAAGGTGGAAGGGGAGGTAACAATTGTACACTCCCCTAGACTAGATGTGAAATGTAGAACAGAATAATAAAATCAATATAAATTAAAATCTGCGTGTGCGCAGCATAAACCTATAAATAGCCATAAAAAAAATTATCACGGGTTTTTCTAGGCTTTAAGATGGACTCCATGGTAGGATTGAAAACACCAGCACATATAAGTTCAAACTCTATAGCTTAGCGATATGCGCATATATTTTTTTTATGGCTATGTACAACTGCAAATGGGCCATCAAGTAATCTAAGGCCCTTCAGGCTCAAAGAAATAATATCATATACGATCGGTATAATCTCATTCAAAATAAGAAGTGCTACGAACAGTGATACAAGTACTATTCATTCACAGTCGTTTTACTCAAATGCACCAAACAAAGCATGTATAACACCACCTCCAAAATGAGCGTAACAGCAAGATGACAAGCATACGTACATTTTTATTTGAATACATACGCCATGTTATTGACCTAAGAAATAAAGATTTCTTTTTCAACCATATCAGATACAGCTAAATGAATACATTCATTTCCCGCCTTTCGTCTTAACACTGTCGTGTGTTAATGCTTAGCTAACCGCTGACGAGATGGCCTAACCATACAACTGACCTCTATTTAAATCAGAAAACCCCGCGAATGTTATAACAGCTCACAGGACGCCCACCTGTTATAACATTTCACACCTCCACATGTGATTCTTGCTCCCCCAGGAGAAAGAAATTTCGTGCTATTTCCTCCTGTCAAGCGCAAGAAATTATATTTCTCCTGTACCCTTACGCAATAAGACATTCAACAACACATATATTTGGAATTGTCATGTGGTGCTAGCCGAGACTCAAAGAAAGCAAGTAAGTGATGGGGACATGTTCAGCCTATTCTCAATAAAATCTTTTATATATATCCGTCTTTAGCGTTTCCTCTTTCCAGCTAACGTGAAAATCATAACAAATCTCCTAAAAATATTTTCTGACATTTCAGATATCTCAGTCATAATTCAATATCTCTCAGTGTTATAAACGGGACACAGATCCGATCCCGTTCGCCCTGTTATCAGGCACGCGCCATCTTAGTGAGTGCCTGTCTTCGATTTTTTGATAAGCATGGTCATATAACCATCAAAAAGCACAAGGACTGAGTGCTTAATATACAGAAAATTAACTGAACCCAAAATAAATCAGCCTTAGCAAGTAAACACATAGCAAAAAGTCTCTGATCCACTTATGTTCGATTACCGCATTAGCTTTAATAATTCACCTTTTACTTGCTTTTTCTAAGTGATAAGTGTATAGTCAACAAGCTCTTATTAGCCTCAGTTATGTTCTAATTCGTTGCACTCAAACGAACAAACTGTTTATCATTTCCACAAAAACTCTCATCTTTCCCAACTATTTATTCATAACTAGAGTAGCCGGAGCCTCGAAGTCCGACCTCGGGCAATACAAACCGGCACACCATGAATGTTGGGAAATGCATTGAAATCCGAAAATTGAAAACCCTATGGAGTAACCTTCATCGATACTGGACGCCGCCCAGGCAAAAACAGAGATACAATAGCATGTAAAAGCTCTGAAAACCTGTGTCCGTAGCAGTGGGCCAAGCATCTCCAGCCAAGGTGACGAACTCCACCCCTCCGTGCATACAATCTACATGCATAATGCAATTTTTTTACATAAATCATCCGTGAAAACCACTGTGACGATGCAATCCAGGCCAGCGTCCTCCAATGCGCTATGCCAATGTGACGGGACAGAGACAGTCCCCGCTTCAAATACATTCATCAACATATCTGTAACGAAAACATAAACATTATAGTCCTCATTGTTCTATCATGGTATCAATTGAACTTCCAAATGAACGTTCTGCTGTAAGCATAATTCAAAATAGACATACATGCATGTAGCTGGGCATTTTTAGTCAAACGTCATACTTTTGCATATATTAAGCTTTCCATATTCTGGTCGTCTGTAAACCATTTTAGTTCTTTGAGCTCTTAATTTATAAACTATGAAAAACAATTATATGAACTGCCGTCAATTTTCTCCGTGTCGAGCTCTTTATATAACATTTCAATATCGGATCACTGACCAATGATCACCAGTACCCCCCTGTGGATGTCAATATATTGGCCATGTTTCAATATCATAACACAAACTAGAAATATTTTCTCCTCTCTTCCATTCATACAATCTTATCAACCGTGACAACCACTGTGCCGATGCATTCCAGGCCAGCGTCATCCAATGCGCTATGCCAATACATTAATCAACATATCTGCAACGAAAACATAAACATTATAGTCCTCTGTAAAATCATATCAAAATACAAATCTGTCTCTCCGAACAAACCATTCCTACGTTCTTTATTTTGGAGAAGTTATCTTGAATATATTATTTGTGGAATAACATACCTAGGGCGGAATAGTGAACATTATCGGGCAGAATACCACTTTGGAATAATTTAATCCCTTTGCTCTGCAGTCGAACATATGTTTCAAAACTCGCGAAGCTATATGCCTACAATGCAATTGTTCTCACTTGCCCGTTCTGTTGTATACGGTTCAACATACTCACACCCAGGATTCCAGTAACGTGAATTGAATCGACCGGATTTCTTACTATATATGGATGGCAAATCGGTCTATACTTTATGGACCCAACATACTGTTGACATGTTCAAACATCATGAATTCCCCAGTCACCACTCTAATAATCAGCTTCTTCATTTGTCTAGTGTGCATGGTATCAGTTGAACTTCCAAATGAACGTTCTGCTGTAAGCATACTTCAAAATAGACATATCTAGGCATTTCATACTTCCTTTGTATACATGTATTATGGTTTCCATATTCTGGTCGTCTGTAAACTATTATCAACTCTTTCGAGCTCTTAAAATATTTATAAAGCTATGAAAATCAGTTATATAAACTGCCGACAATTTCCTTCGTGTCGAGCTCTTTAACATTTCAATATTAGATCACTGACCAATCACCACCAGCTCCTGTGGTTGTCAATATCTTCGTAGCAAGCTCAGTGACCACATAATATTCCGAGATTCCCAACAATCTGAGATGAATCGGAAATAATCAGCTGTTTACTGTCGATAAATCAGTTGCAAAATCAACTTCACCGTACTAGATCCTATACTGATCATGTTAATATGGCTCAAACCGCCTTCAATTCACCGTAAAGTTATGCTGTAATGTTGCCGTCTCTTTTACATGGGAACTCTTTTCGTGTTAAACTCTGTGAGTCTTCTGAGCAATGTTTGATTATCTGATCCAGCAAATCAGTTCGATCTCTCTGGAAGAGTCAATTTTGCTTCAAGTATCGTCCATTTTTCCCCCTTGCGGACTGCCTGTCCATGTCAACTATGCCGGAAAGAACGTACAACGCTGTTTGATTAAGCGGCCATATACTCCGGTAAGGATCAGAAATCTGCAATGGTTGTTGAAGACATACATGCAAACTAACCGAATCTAATGGAGTATAGTGACTCCAGGCTATATGGATGAAAACACGGGGTCTAACACTGTCGTGTGTTAATGCTTAGCTAACCGCTGACGAGATGGCCTGACCATACAACTGACCCCTATTTATACATCAGAAAACCCCGCGAATGTTATAACAGCTCACAGGACGTCCACCTGTTATAACATTTCACACCTCCACATGTGATTCTTGCTCCCCCAGGATAAAGTAATTTCGTGCTATTTCCTCCTGTCAAGCGCAAGAAATTATATTTGATGACAGTAGAACTTCATGACATAGATTGCATGCACATTATATGGGATCAATAAGTCATTATGTGTAGTTCAAGAACCCAAATCTTGACTATTTCGTAGAAAAGGGTGATTATATTTCTATACTGTCACCAATCTCTGTCATCAATGGACGGGATTTTTTTTACCTTAATTTACATACATATATTTGTCAATGTCACGCTTTCTAACATCACAGTTTATCATTTAAACTCATAGTGCGCGAGAAAGAATTCAATTTATCTTCGGGCGTAGCGCGTCTGCTTCACATGAGCGATTACCTACAAATGTGGAGGGAACATTGAACGACATAGTCTGACAGCTCATGTGATCCAGTATAACGTGCTGTGCGGAGCTGCACCGAAGAAGTTCATAGACAGGTCCCAGCCAAGAAAAAACTAACATTTTTTCTTGTCAAAGTTTTCTCAGTGGTTCCGACATACTTGACTTATGCCATTTCAATTTAGCTGAGGGGCCACCCTGGATTTGGCCTCAAATCCACTATGGCGGCCAAAATCCAAAATGGCCGCCAATACTCATAGAAGCTCACAATTTCCTGCTCGAGAATAAATTTTCTAACTACAAACTAGTTTTTTTCTAGTCCGACGTAGGATATGAATAATTAGTTAATTTATGAATGATTTGTAAATTGGTCTGAAAATTCAATATGGCCGCCAAAATCCAAAATGGCGGCCAATGCCAATTAAATAACACATTTTCTGCCCTAATATGTTGAGATGGACCATCCTTGATCCGAATGCGTCCCGCGGGGTGTCATCTTGTAGCTCTCCGGGTGTAGACCCCGATTTGTGGGATATACATGTCATCTCTGACGTCATCAGTACGAGTAGTAGCGAAATCGGGCATTTTTGGGGTGCGTGGAGGTGTGTTTGTGGTAAAGATGGACCATCATGGACCATTTGGTCCGAATGTGTCGTGTGGGGTATCATGTTGTAGCTCTCGGGGTGTAGATCACGACTTGAGGTTTTTCCATATCATCTGTGGCGTCATGGGTGACGTCATCAGTACGAGTAGTAGCGAAAGCGGGCTTTTCGGAGGTGCAATGGAGTGCGTTTGGAGTAGATGACGGCCTTTGTTCCATCCAGTTACCTGTGAGTGAGTGAGTGAGTGAGGCGTGTACAGCGCCCTTGAGGCGTCCCCAACACCGGTCTTAATGCATGGACGCACTAACGACGATGAGTGAGTGAGTGAATGAGCGAGTGGGATCCGACTGGACTAATGTATTGTCCGTTTTCATCATTTTGTGCATGCGCAGTCTGGCCGTAGTATAGAAAGCATGTATTTTGGGAATTCGTGGAGGTATGAAGCTCTCGTGGGTCTGATTGGCTTGTTTTCATTGGAAGTTGCGCCAATCTGCGCAAACGCAGTTGGGATGTAGTAAGTGAAGTGGTCGTTTTGGGAGGTGTGTGGGGGTCTGTTGAGTGATGAGGGAACATTCTTGGTCCGAATGTCTCGTGTGAGGTGTCAAAGTGAAGCTTTCGTAGTTTAGACCATGACTTCAGGGGTGTCCCTGTCATCTGTGACGTCATTCTTGACGTCATCAGTAGGAGTAGTAGCCAAAGTGGGAATTTTGGGAGTGTTTTTGGGGTAGAGAGGGACAATGTTTGGTCCAAATGGCCCGGTTAGTGAAGCTTTCGTGGGGTAGAGTCAACCTGAACTTTGTGGTGTAGTAAGTAATGTGGTCATTCTGAAGGTGCGTAGGGATTCTTGGTCCGAATGCGTCGTATGAGGTGTCAAAGCAAAGCTTTCATGGTGTGGACCACGACTTGAGAGATATGTGGGTCATCTGTGACATCATTGCTGACATCCTCAGTAGGAGTTGTAGCCAAAGTGGATTTTTTGGGGTGTGAAAGAAGGTGTTTGGGGTACAAATGGATCATCCGTGGTCTGAATGCGTCGTGTGAGGTTTTATCTTGTAGCAACACCCACGGTGGTGTCTGTACATATAGGGATTAACTCGTGTCCCTCATCATTCTGAGATCAGAACAATGATCTTCTGAATACACGGAAAATAGCATAAGTGAATTGTAAACACATCCATAGCGGTCCCCCCAGCGTGGATGTGCTGTGATGGAGGGGATAATAACAGGATTGACCTGTAATCTTTGATGTTGTTGTTGTTGTTGCTCTACTTTTGGGCTAACCAATCAGAATAGTACTTATCACGGACTACACACGTAGAGCTACGTATAGGCGCACAGGGCTTCAGGGCTAATTCACCAGGGCGTTGAAGCATTGAGCTTGTCTTTCGTGTATGTTGCTACATGATGACACCTCACACGACGCATTCGGACCACGGATGGTCCATTTCTACCCCAAACACCGTCCTTCACACCCCAAAAATATCCACTTTGGCTACAACTCCTGCTGAGGACGTCAGTAATGACGTCACAGATGACCCGCATATCCCTCAAGTCGTGGTCCACACCATAAAAGCTTTGTTTTGACACCTCACACGACGCATTCGGACCAAGAATGGTCCCTCAATTGCTCAAACACATCCCCACGCACCTCTAGAATGACCACTTTACTTACTACATCACAACTGCGCATGTTCAGATTGGCGCGATTTTCAATAAAGAAACATGCCAGTCTGACTCTACCCCACGAAAGCTTCACTAGGACACCCCAACCGGGCAATTTGGACCAAACATGGTCCCTCTCTACCCCAAACACATTACTTCACACCCTCAAAATTCTCACTTTGGCTACTACTCCTACTGATGACGTCAAGAATGGCGTCACAAATGACAGGCACACCCCTCAAGTCATGGTCTACACCATGAAAGCTTCACTTTGACACCTCACACGAGGCATTCGGACCAAAAATGGTCCCTCATCACTCAACAGGCCCCACACCCCTCCAAAAATCACCACTTTACTTACTACACCCCAAATGCGCATGCGCAGATTGGCGCGACTTCCAATGAAAACAAGCCAGTCTGATCCACGAGAGCTTCACACTGAGACCCCGTACGGTCCATTTGACCAGGGATGGTCCCTCAAGCACTCAACAAATCTCCACGAATTCCCAACATGCCTGCTTTCTATACTACGGCCAAACTGCGCATGCGCAAAATGATGAAAACAGATGAAACGTCGTTAGTGCGTCCATGCGTTGACGGGCGTTGGGGACGCCTCAAGGGCGTTGTGCACGACTCACCCACTCACTCACTCACTCACTCACTCACACTCACTCACTGACTCACTGACTCACTCACTCACTCACTCACTCACTCACTCACATGCGCGCATACACTCACACTCACAGGTAACTATCAGGTAGCTGGATGAAAAAAAGGCCGTCATCTACTCCAAACGCACTCCATTGCGCCTCCGAAACTCCCGATTTCGCTACTACTCGTACTGATGACGTCACCGATGACGTCACAGATGACATGGAAAACCTCAAGTCGTGGTCTACACCCCGAGAGCTACAACATGACACCCCACACGACACATTCGGACCAAGGATGGTCCATCTTTACCCCAAACACACACCCACGCACCCCCAAGATGCCCGCCTTCGCTACTACTCGTACTGATGACGTCACAGATGACATGAATATCCCTCAAATCGGGTTCTACACCCCGAGAGCTACAAGATGACATCCCACAGGACGCATTCGGACCAATGATGGTCCATCTCTACATATTAGGGCAGAAAATGTGTGATTCAATGGACATTGGCCGCCATTTTGGATTTTGGCGGCCATATTGTATTTTCATACCAAATACAAATCATTCCAAAATTAACTAATTTTTCATACCGTACGTAGGACTAGAAAAAAACCTAGTTTGTGGTTAGAAAATTGATTTTCGAGCTGGAAATTGTGAGCTTCTATGGGTATTGGCGGCCATTTTGGATTTTGGCCGCCATATTGGATTTGAGGCCAAATCCAGGGTGGTCCCTCAGCTAAATTGAAAGGGCATAAGTCAAGGATGACGAAACCACTGAGAAAACTTTGACAGAAAAAAATGTTAGTTTTTTCTTGGCTGGGACTTGTCAATCATATGACGAACAGGAGGGGTCATCTGAAGCTGGTTTATTTGCCTAAGTTTTTGGCGTTGTGTTAACTAAGACAACATATTGGTTAAGCTCAAGGTTTTACCATCATATGTTATAGTGGAAATAGTGGCCATTTGAAACTTATACACCCTTAGCAAGTTGTTTTCTGTGCATATTTCTTGAAATCACTAAGTTCAGACAGGCCCTTCATCTGAGCCATCAAATATATAGTTACATTGGCTGACTTCTCTCTTCTCTCATCCTTTTCTGAACCACAAATACATGTTAATAAAAATCCAAATCAAGAAATACTATTTTGGAATTATTTATCGTCTATGCAAAAATGACGGTGAATACGGGTCATATGGATGAGTTTTTTATTCAACCCTACCTGACCTGGGGCGTGGGCCATTATGTTCCCCCCACCACACCAAACTTTCTCCGGAACGGCAGCAAAATGAGAGCTGACACTACGTGACTTTATAATTTATAATATCGGGGCTTTTTGAGCCTATTTGCATAACCCCGCGAACACAGGATCGTGGGCAAGTAAAAAATGGCGGCCACGTCGGTTACCAGAAAAGTGATGTTTTCGTTATTTTTCTAAAAAATTTATGCTTTTCTGCGAGGAAAAGCGGTCAAAAACTATTTTGTTTTTCACATCAGATTAATATTTGGTAGTTTATTATGTAGTTTCCGGAGAAATTAAATGAATAAAAATTTCGAAAAATCAGACAAAAATGCCATATTTGAAAATACATCAAGGCGGTTATCTGGGATTTTGTTTTTACATTTTCTAGTAGAGGTTCACCCAAGGATATAGTGTGGTCAGTTCAGCTATCCACCTCAATTGGTAAGAGATATAATTACGGGGTGACGAAATGCCCCGCACCCCAAGGCCTTAACAGGTCCCCCCCCCCCAAAAAAAGCCAGGCCATATAGTGTTAAATATGTCATTCAATTTGAGGAATGTATTTCCCCTCGAAGTACAAATTTAGTCATAATATATTCTGGACAATGGCAGATTGTTTCAAAATGAGATTATGGAAAGGAGCTATTGTTGGCTAATAACGAGCAATGGGATTAATTTTCAAATACTGGAAATTGTTACAGTATGTTTACAACGTAATGTTCCGGGCTTTAGGCTTTTTTTTTGAAGACTCGATTTAGGAGATGAAGAACAGGAGTGAATGGAGATTGGTGTTTGACCGAAGCACTAAAGCGCACGAACTTAATGCAGAACCTGTAAAATAAGCATATTATAAACAAAAATGTAGAAAAACTGTTTTCTGTGTCTATGACGTCACTGTGACGTCATACCAACAAACATTAGAACTTTGCATTTTATAATAGAGTAGGTGGCATATATATAGTGTCGAGGGTTTCTGTCTGTACTGTCAAGAGTATCAAAGATATTCAGGAGGTTTGTCCCCACCTCACCCTCACAAGGTTACCCAGGTGAGATACACGTATGGTTGTGTGGGAGAATTTGACACTTTAATTTCAAATAATTTCTTCATTATGAGCTAATTCGGACGTAGCATACCCCAGTTATTTTAAGGATATCCGCTGGTGGTTTTTGGCTTTGGCAGCCATTTTGCCTGTTTTTCCTATTGAGTTATCTCACTTCCCTAGGTTAACATATAGGGATTTCCTTTAAAAGCCTTCTAGCCGAGAATTTTGCACACCAACACCCATCCAATTTGATAAATTTTGATAGACATTGTGATTATCTGCAAACAGTTAGAATATAAGAGAAGGTTAAATACTATTTATGTGAATTTTTTATGAATATGCTTCAAAAATAGGGCTATTCCCTATGTTGTCTGGGTTATCAAATTGAGCATGGGTCAGTCCACTTAATGTTGCCTACAGCTAAAAAATGCACACCTACCTATATTTTTTCTTCGTTTTTTCTCATATAACACAATTATGAATGCAACAACACACATTATTCAAAAAGTTAATTACTTTGATTTACCGCCAGCGGACATCCTTAAGATAATCTTGTAACTGGGAATTCGATGGGAACAATTTGTCCAAACATGAAAAAGGTGCTCAAAATACACAAACAGCTTTTCGTGACATATGTCACATTTGGAAGATCTTGTCACGTGGGGTGTAGTTTTACAATAATCGAAATTGCTTTTGTATAAAATGCATAATTTGTGCTTGAATACATGTGAGCATTACAAATCATATACATTTTATTAACAACTTCTGCTAAAGTTACTTCAAAATTATATTATCAATGCCCGCAAAACAAAACTCATAAAATGTGAATTCACAGAATGTCTGGGTGCCTTCAGATGCTGGCTGGCTCATCATGTTAACACACCCCAAAGTGAGGACAACAGACCAAAATATGATGTTCTGATTTTCACTGTCATTTTAGGACATGTTGTACATTTTTATCTCGCCTTACGAAGTAAAGGGGAGATATTGTGAGAGGGGAAAGAGGATGTCGTCGTCGGTGTTGGTATCCCCGGCCTGGAAATGATAAGGTTTTTGCTTTAGCAAATTGAATAACAACGTAGAAAATTTAGAATAAATAAAAAAAAAAAAAAAAAAAGTATGGAGGGGGGGGGGGGGGGGTTCTTATTCCACCTGGGGGTACTACCCCTGGGGTGCTCCAATGTTAAAATCTCAATGATAGAGTTTTGCGTTTAGATAAAGTGCATATGTACATCTGTACTTAGAAAGTTTTCTGCAGTTGTCAGCTGGCATTGGATGATTATGAAAATGAAATGTTGATTTTTGTCCAAATTATGGCAAATGATAGAGTTTTCTGTTCAGCAAAATTGTACATGTAGGCCTCTACATGTATACATGCACATGTACATAGAAAGTTTGCTGCAGTTGTCAGCTGTCATTGGATGATTACGAAACTTGGTACACATGTTTCTTATGATTGAAGGATGTACCTGTGCTATTTTTGAGACGAAATATTTTTTTATCTCCAAATTATGGCAAATGATAGATTATTCTGTTTAACCGAATTGTACATGTAGGGGCTGTACATGTAGGCCTCTACATGTATACATGCACATCTGTACTTAGAAAGATTGCTGCAATTGTCAGCTGTCATTGGATGATTATGAAACTTGATACACATACTTCATATGATTAGAGGATGTCCCTCTGCAATTTAGGAGATGAAATATTGATTTTTGTTCAAATTTTGAGGGGTTTGTCTTAGTAATCTGCCAATGATAATGTACACACATGTACACCTGTACATGGAAAGTTTGCTGAAGCTGTCAGCTTTCATTGGATGAGTTTGACACTTGCTACCCAAGTTCATTGTGATTCGAGGATGTGCATGTGCTATTTAAGAAATATGATATTGAATATAAATTTTTGTATTTCGTACGTTTTCATTGAGAAGGTTTTTGTTGGGCAAAAATTTACCTGTAGATGATGTGTACATGGAAAGTTTGCTGAACCTTTCATGGAATAATTATAAAACTTGGTGGACATGTTTCATATTTTGCTTGGTCAGACCTATCCAGCAGTAATCCCGCACGGGACTGACCTATCCAGCAGTAATCCCAAATGGCACTGGCCTATCCAGCAGTAATGCCACACGAAACTGACCTATCCAGCAGTAATCCCATATGAAAATCTACTATCCAGCAATAATCTCAAACTGAAGCAGTAATCCCACATGGGACTGGCCCATACAGCAGTAATCTCACATGGGACTGACCTATCCAGAATTAATCTCACACTCGACTGCAATATGCAGCAGTAATCCCACACGGCACTGACCAATCCAGCCATAATCCTACATGGGACTGACCTATCCCGCTGTAATCTCACACAGGGTTAGCCTATCCAGCAGTAATCCAACACAGGTATGGCCTCCCCAACAGTAATCCAAAACGGGATTGCCGTATGCAGCAGTAATCCCACACTGGACTGCCTATGCAGTAGTAATTCCATACGGGACTGACCTACCCAGCAGTAACCCCATACGAGACTCGCCTATTCAGCAGTAATCCCGGACGGGACTGGTCTATCCAGCAGTAATCCCACGTGGGACTGGACTATCCAGCAGTAACCCCACATGGGATTGGTCTACCCAGCAGTAATAACACACGGGACTGGCCCATCCAGCAGTAATTCTACACAGGACTGGCCTATCCAGCAGTAATCCCATACGAGTCTCGCCTATCCAGCAGTAATCCCGGACGGGACTGGTCTATCCAGCAGTAATCTCACTTGGGACTGGCGTATCCAGCAGTAATCCCACATGGGATTGGTCTACCCAGCAGTAATAACACACGGGACTGGCCCATCCAGCAGTAATCCTACGCAGGACTGACCTATCCAGCAGTAACCTCACACTGGGCTGCCCTATCTATGCAGCAGCAATCCCACGGCACTGACCTATCCATCCTACACGGGATTGATCTATCTAGCAGTAATCCCACTTGGAACTGATGTTATTGTCTGTACCAGATAATCTATTCCAGACATTATTGTCTGTACCACATCATCTATTCCAGACGTTATTGTTTGCTCTATATTTATGTTTTCCATACTGCTGCAGCTTCGGCGGATGACCCCGCAAGGCGAGATGTTGGGGTTCTCAGAACGCTTGTTGTATGATGGGGTGATTAAACTCGAAAATTGAGCCTCTTATGGGGGTTCTGCCGCTCGCCTAAGAGAAAGGAATCAAATTTTGAAGACACGCGGAGAAGTTGAAAGGAGCACTGGAACCTATGTTTAATTTAATACGGCAGATATTTCTGGTAGAATTAAAATTCTTTTACTCAAAATTATACTCCAAAAATATAAATTTAGAAGACGGGGCGGACTTCATGGACCATATTGATAAGTTACTGGAAGAGAAATAAATGCCATGCGAAAGTGCACTGTCGATTGAAGAAGGCCGCCAAGCTTTATATGAAATCAGGGAAATCCCCGATTCAGATGCCATCCCAGCTGAATTTTATAACAAAGTGTGGGACGAAACGGACTCCTTTATCTCATAACTTTGGAATATGAATTTCGGAACGAATCTCTATCAGTATTTCAACAGAAATCCATAATTACACGTAAACAAAAAAGAAGGCAAAAATAGGAATATTGTAAGCAACTGATGACGAATAACTATAGGGGAGTTTGGGGTACACTGGGACATTTTTCACCTTTTTGCACAAATCTAGCTCTGCTTTTATTGTCTTCTATGCTCTAGTTATAACTGGCATTTAGTATGACATAATAATACAAAAAAATCTGGAATATCTGTTATACTTTTCTCCAGAGTTCGTTTTTAAAAAGTCAAAAAAAAGTGTCTCAGTTTGCCCCGAATATGGGTGCATTGGTACACCGACTGAGGTGTGGTGAGACAATAAGCAAAATTCATTTTAAATCAAACGTATACTATACGTTTCATAGGAGTTTAGAAGATTCAACAGCGATGGTTATAAAGTTAGTTGCAATGTTAGACCCCAGCCTTACATAATATAAGATATTTTGTGTGATTCTCATGCCAGTGAAAGCATTTGCCTATGAAAGTGTTAGTAAAACTCATCATATCCTATAGAATTAGCCATTACAACTATCTAGGAAACAAATAATGCATTTTAATAGCATTTTAGGATGAAAGTAAATTTCACCATTTGATTACCATTGTCCCGGTGTGCCCCAGCGAAAGTGTCCCGGTCTGTGCCGGGTGCATGATATATTCCATTTTACGAAAAAAAACCTAATACATACATCTGAGATAATAAATCGATATGATTAAATTGTACGTTTGTCCATTCTCTCTCGGTAGTAACAAAACAGCAATGAATTACAAGCGTCTAGTCCGTCATTCATATTTCAGCCGTCGCCCATAACAGAATATCCGCGTCCATACTCCGAAGATCTATTCCATATACCAGTATTAGCACCAAATTCAAAAAGACAATCATAGTATACATAAACATAGGCTAGTTTCCTGCAAGAGAGAAGCGGTCAACAGTTTTCAATGATGCCGACAAGACATCATGATGTTCCAAAAATATAAAATCTGTATCGCTGATCAATATTCTTAATCCATAATAATCGTTGTAAAGTTGTCATCTGGAGAATGATGTATCTCAGTCACGCTATGATTGTGTCTGCTCATATGGGCACCATGGGGATCTTGAAGTACATGGGTTGATACGGCCCCTATCCCCGGGTACTGCTGAAAACTTGGTATAACAAAATATCATCATTAGTTCTAAACAATTACTTGGACTGCTCAAAACCAATTTTAGTGTTCCTAATTTTTTATCAATGATAGTTTTCACTTGTAATCAATATGAAAGTTGTATGGGGGTAGTGATACTAATGTAATGTGCTTCCTGTACTTTACATAGGAACTAGAAGCCTTATGCCACTGTGCCCCATGTCTCACTGTACCCCAATCTCCCCTACTAAATGTTAATTGTAATACATGTTCGTTTGCTTTTGCAACAGAATTCCTGAAAGAACTTCTATCTCCAATAAGTGAAACGAGAGAAGGTTTACAGAAGGGGAAATTCAGAGGCGAAATTACAATAATATACGACGTAATGTCTTACATGGGGGAGAATAAGATACCAAGGTTAATAGATTTTGAAAAAGCCTTTGCCAGAATGGACTGGAATTGTATCAAACAGGGACCAGCATCCTTAATCACTTTATTCAACAAGACCCTATCAAAATGTGTTGATGGTTTGCCTTACTCGTGTAACATAGTCATTCAAGAAGGATCAAACGCTTTTGAGGGAAGCATCTAATATATTCACTATATGACAAGCATTTTAATCAACGTCACAAAACATTGTTGCAGAAACTTATAAAACAGGGCTACACCACCAAGCGCCTCCACTCAAAGTTTCTCAAATTTGGCGATACATATCGCATGCTGATAGCAAAATACGAGCGTAGCGTGCAAGATCTATGGCGTTACGTTTCGTAACTTGTGCCTAATTCCGCTTAACCCGGGGCTAGGGGTCATATGAACCCATGTACTTCAAGATCTTCATGGTACTCATATGAACAATCACAATCAAAGCGTGACTGAGATACATCATCCTTTAGATGACGGCTACATCGAATATTATGGATTAAGAATACTGATCAGCGATACGGATTTTATATTTTTGGAACATCATGATGTCTTGCCGGCATCATTAAAAACTGTTTCTTTTACGCTTGTATTCAATTTATATATGAATCAATGCGAATTTAAGCGATGAAATAATGCGTTACACTTCTGTACGCGTAATAATTAACAGAAAGGGGCCCATTATATCATGTATATGACAACATGGATCCTTCCCTTTGTGAGTGAACTTGTTTGCTGAAAAAAAGTTTTAACACAGAAATCACTCAAGCTTGTTGTTTACAAATTTACCACATATTTATCTTTCAACGAAGGCTTTAATAATGTCAGGACATACATATGGGTTGTGTAATGAGCGCGTATTACTGAACAGCTTAGTTTGTCAGTCTTTGGAGTTTGCACGAGGAATTACTGATCATAGAAAAATGTGTTTACGTTGGCAAAATAATAATTGCTCTGAGGTATCGTTTTGGTTAACGTAATCATATTTTTGCTGTGATGGGAAATCTATCGTGAGAAAAAATAGGCAGTTACTCATATTTTGCTTGCTTAGTATAAGGCTGCTATGTATGTCATGAAATCAGGTTTTTGCAGAATGACAAAATATGTGCCTATTTGTTCGTACGGATTGCGGCTTGCACTGCCTAGGTCTGCAAGTGGACGGATTCATATAATCATGCCTGGGGTCTTTTAACGTGTTGTAATTAAATGCAAAAAGCAAGAAAATTATACATAAGAAAGGAATAAGAATCGAATGACGAGATTGCACGTTAGTAGTATAGAGCGAGCATTTCGAGTCAACTTGACCTCAGAAATTTGCATAATTTGTGGCGGTCACGTGGCGGAGAGAGAGGTCAAATGCAGTATAGTTCCGGCATGATGACCAAAAGCTACCTCTAACACAGGAGAGTTCCAATTGCTGCAGGGGATGTATTCAGGATGTATTCATCCGCGGTGATGCGGTCTGGCCGCGGTTTTGGCGGTGATTCGGTCTCTGGAAAAAGCTTCCGCGGAGAAAAAGTAGTCCCTAGATAAAATGGTCCGATGGGGTCGAGTGAGGTATCAAAGTGAAGCCTATGTGAAGGGGCATCTAATGGGCTGGGTGTGGGGTTGAACTATCGGCATTCTGCGCATGCGCGGTGGCCGAAGGGTATGAAAATAGCCGTGTTGGAGCCCGGGGAGTTACTCATGGTCCAATGGGGTCGAGTGAGGTATCAAAGTGAAGCTTATGTAAAGGGGCATCTGATGGGCTGGGTGTGGGGTTGAACTAGCGTCATTCTGCGCATGCGCGGTGGCTCAAGGGTATGTAAATAGACGTGTTGGGAGCTAGGGGAGTTACTCATGGTCCGATGGAGTTGTATGAGGTATCAAAGTGAAGCATTCGTGAAGGGGCATCTGACTGGACTAGCGGCTCGGGCGTTGTCACCATTCTGCGCATGCGCATAGACATTTTGGGATGTAGGGGAGCCCCTAATGGTCCAATGGGGTCGAGTGAGGTATCAAAGTGAAGCCTAGGTGAAGGGGCATCTGATGGGTTGGGTGTGCGGTAAGAATATCATTCTACGCATGCGCAGATGCAATGCGGAGCTCTCGTCCAATCAGAAGCGAGTATTTCAAATCCGTCACACAGCACTCGTCCAATCAGAAGCGAGTAATTTTGACCCGGTGCATTATGGGGCATATCCAAGATGGCGGCACGTATGTTCAAGATGGCGGCACATTTGGTGTCGAAAACTGGCCATTTTATCGGGATGTGGTCACCTAGTGTCGAAAACTGGACCCTGTATGGGTCCCGCTAGACGTTTAGGGAGCTAGGGGAGTTACTCATGGTCGGATGGGGTCGAGTGAGGTCTCCAAGTGAAGCTTATGTGAAGGGGCATCTGACTGGACTAGCGGCTCGGGCGTTGTCACCATTCTGCGCATGCGCATAGACGTTTTGGGATGTAGGGGAGCCCCTAATGGTCCAATGGGGTCGAGTGAGGTATCAAAGTGAAGCCTAGGTGAAGGGGCATCTGATGGGTTGGGAGTGCGGTAGGAATATCATTCTACGCATGCGCAGATGCAATGCGGAGCTCTCGTCCAATCAGAAGCGAGTATTTCAAATCCGTCACAGAGCTCTCGCCCAATCATAAGCGAGTAATTTTGACCCGGTGCATTATGGGACATATCCAAGATGGCGGCACGTATGTTCAAGATGGCGGCACATCCGGTGTCGAAAACTGGTCATTTCGTCAGGATGTGGTCACCTAGTGTCGAAAACTGGACCCTGTATGGGTCCCGCTACACGTTTTGGGGTCTTGTGAAGCCTAGGTGAGGGAGTTACACTAGGGTGTCGTTTCCATTCTGCTGCGCAGGTCACGTGGGGGGTTGACACGTCCGTATGTTCAACCGCCGGGTGTTTTCCCGGCGCGGCCCCCCCAGCGCGAGCGCGCGCGGCAATGTAGGGAGAGGTTAAATCGACAACATAGAACTTATAGTCATCAACTTCATCTATACGTGTTGGGCGAGTCTTCACTCACCGTATCCACGTACCTCAATGAAATGCCCGCTCCAAACCTAGACCAAAAACACGTACTTGGTCTGTGGGCTGATTTCATTGGCCTCTCTATTTTTACTATAGTGCGCTTGCATTGTAACCTTGATGGTTATATTTTGGCCCCATCCTACACCACTGATTTCAGTTTGACTGCATCTCCACAATGGGCATTGATGCATTATAAATAAAACACACAAGACAGGGTTTTTTGGTGAGATCTCATTTTTTTATTCAGTGAACAACAACAACGTGAGAACAACCACGTGAAAACTGAAGCCCAGAACAAGGGGCTTGTAAACTGAAGCCCAGAACAGGGGGCTTGTACACTGAAGCCCAGAACAGGGGGCTTTTAAACTTAAGCCCAGAACAGCGGGCGTGTGTACATTGAAAGAATTCAAGCCCAGAACGGGACTTGTACATTGAAATGATGGGCGGCCCAGTCATAGACGAGTACATCGCGGTCCTCGGCCTTGGGGTACTCGTCAAACATCTGTACGATGGTAGATAAGGGTCTTCCCCGGCATCGATGGTACAGGTAAAACAAGCAATATTGTCCGCACACGCTACTGGTCAGGCTTTGCAACGTTTGACTGTTCCAACGCCACGTCTCTGTGCCTTGATCCATGAAGTCTGTTAAATCGGGATGGAGGGGTGGCAGGCCGTACGGGTCAAAGTATTCGCCCTGCTGTTCTGTCAAGTACACGGCCACCCAGTGTTCACCGGGTCGCTCCATCGGGTCCGTGTTGAGAACGTAAGCAGCAGGATACACACGGTCTAATGGGAACACATCTCGGGCGAACACCCCTTGAAACATCATACGTGTCTCTGGGTCATTCTCCAGCACGGTGGTTATCTGCTCTGTATCCATGTTAGGTGGAGAATTACAACACATATAAGGGAGGTGGGAAGAGGTGCCGACATACTGACTGCGTCACATGACTGCACAGAATAGTCTTCTGGTTAACCTATTCTAAAGCACATACTAAGAATCTAACGATCCGTGATATGTGTTGTATCTCAGGTACGCTTTTATTGTACACACACAGCACGTTGCGCGCCTTGTCCACTTGAATGATGTTGTCAAACTCGGCGTAGCAGATCACATTGACGGTGCTCCGGAGGGCTCGTTGAAAGTGGATTTCCAACCGTAAATTGCCTTGCTTGGCCAGGGCCAGCTGATGGTCGTTCTCTAAGGTGGGGGTCAGATCGAAACAGAACAATGTGTATCCGTTCCCGTAGTCCTCCAGACTGATGAAATTCCCTTCGTCCTGGTTGATTTGACCGGTGGCTGTAAACAGGCTCTGATAGGCTCGAATGAAATTCGCGCGCCCAAAGTTCGGTGTTAAGGCGGTGGCTGGCACCTGTTGTCCATCCACATGCAGGGCCACAAAATTGATGCCGAAATGTTTAAAGTCAAACGGATTCTCTGGGTAGGCTCCACTGAAACTGGTATTTTCCACACAGGCCAGGATCAATCGCTTGGGTAGTTCCCCCAGGAACAGGTTGTCTTTGTTGGTGCTCATATTTCCAGCAGACACAGAGAACACTTTGGTTTGCACACGTCGGATAGGGTACTGGGCTGGTTTTGTTTCCAATGCTTTCATGTGTCCCAATTGAACGGCTGGAGTCGGTTTCACTTTTCGGACATACAGGACTGCGTCTTGGATGACAATCTTATAGTCAGCTACATGCGCCTCTACGTTAGTGGCCATCAAGACGAAGGTCGGAGGCGCCCGTATCAGTCGGATTTTGATGGGGATCTTGTTCAAGAGGTATCGGTCTTGCATGAACATGTCTGCGTGCAGTCGACCGATCATATCCACCGAGACGCCGTTCGCGGTCAAAGCCTTCCGTTTGCTATATCCCGTATTGTCGTTCTCTGCGCCCATGTGCTCGGCTTTGTCCTGGTAGAATAAAGCGGCTGTCAGTTGAGATTTTTTAGCCTCTCGCCAATGCGACAACAGCGTCTCGATGTAGGCTCGATAGGGGTACGTGTTGGTCGAGTCACTGATGAGTTTGTCGCTGAGAAATATATCCACCTGTTGAAACATCGAGTGCAGCCAGAGATTCGTGGGGTCCACCGTTGCTTGGTCGGCGATTCTGGTGCCATCTCCATTGGTGATCTTGGCTTTCACATACAAGTAGGTATGGGCTAAATCCACATAGGTCGTATCCGCATTACTGATGGTGAACTCGATGGGCCCTGTTGCGTTGATGCTGGACAGCGGGAGATGGTCCACCCATAATCCTTGTTCGGCACTGGTCTGTGTGGGCGGGACGGTCCACAAATCAAATTCACTGTTGGTGGAGGGGCAGGACTCGGCGTGGATCAAGGACATGTTTGAAGAAAAGATATCCCGGGTCTTCGATGTGCGTCGTCGCTGGGTCGGTCGTCGACTGGTGCGTGGTCTCGATGGGGCAGCTCTTTTATTCCCTACGGTGCGTTGTGCTTTGGCCACCAAGACGCCTCCCGCTTCTTTGGCCCGCCGTTTCAAGGCTTCTTTGGGTGCCGTACCCCCCAAGACATCACCGGCCACTTGCAGTTCACTGCGTACCGCTTGTTTGCCGATTGCTTTCACCCCATGCGTCACCAAGGGCAGGAAGGTTTTGACGATGCTCCCGAGTATGTTCCCCAGTCCATGTCCACGTTGCATGCGTGCACCACTAAACACCGGAAAGCCACCGCCGGCCTATTGGGCATAATAGTCCATATAGCTGCGTGCATCGCACTCGTAAGGCACCTTCATTATGCAAAGTGGGGAGCACGTGCTTGTCGAAAATGAAGTGTCAGCACCACTTTTCCTCGTTCGAATGCCACCGGTCGTCCCGTGTCATCTCTTGTATCCACCGTGATCGTGTTGATGTCAGTTTGTCGTATGGGCAGGTAGAGCATGTGGGTGAAACTTTGGGTGACTTGATCGACATACTTATTTTTAATGGGGACCACCCGTAACAGAGGTGTGTTGATATCGCCCACGATGTGGCTGTCCACCACGTCCGAGTAGACGTAGAGTCCGTACATACCCGACTTCATATCCATCGGGATCTCGCCTTGGTGGGCGGTGGGACCAGCGAACGTCTGTAGATCGAAACCCAGCATTTGCTGTAGGATAGGACTCAGTACGACACTCGCGTTGGCGGTGACGGTAAGCTGTGCCTTGTCGTTGTGTGCGTTGTAATCGAAGTCCACGTGATTCTTGAAGGGATAGGCTTGGATGGGTTTTGAACTATTCGTGACCTGCCGTAGAGCCTTATAATGCAACAGTCTTGACAGCCCACCGATGAACTCCTTGGGAGTATCGTATTGGCCTTCGGGGAGGGTGAGTCGGGTGTCTTTTCCTTCGTAGGTCACCTCGTACCACACTTCATTGGCTCGCACGTTGTACCACGAGTAAGGGTATTGGATATCCACGAGGCCACATTCCCGTCGTCCAGGTAAATGCAACGGTTGTGGTAATTGAGTCACATACTTGGCCACGGTGTTGTCAGGAAACACATCCAGCGAACTGTTACTGGGTAGGATGAGGTAAAACATGGCGACTGAGCTGTCCTGCTGCTGCTGTTGGTTTTAATAGGTGTTCCAGACCTTGGGTGGTTGTGTCCGGCGTCGTGTTCGTCGCGTTGACTTGCTACGTGTCACGGCTCTGGAGATGTGCGGTGTCCTGATCAAGGGTGGTTTTTTAAAGGTCTGAAAAGAAGGTGCCCGTTGTGGTGGTGGAGTTTTGGGGGGTGACTCCGGTTCCCATTCGGATTCCCAAGGTTGTGGAATCTGTCGTGGTGCACGACTCGGCGATTGCTGGGTTTGCTGCATAAAGGCCCAGCGGTGGGGGTTCCCCACCAATTCCTGTGGTACATGCATGTCTTTCAAGCCTTGAGCGAAGACCTCCCATCCTCGAGGATCCGTGTGCGATCTGCGTTTACGCATCAGGTCATTCACTAAATCCGTCATGTGGGTGTCGGGGACCACCTGATTCTGTACCAGGAGTTCGCCTTTATCATTCCAAGTCATGTTAGGATTCTGTTTCATCCGTTGTAATACCAGGCCAGCTTGTTTCTTGAACGAGGCAGGTACACTCTTCAGCACTTCGTCTTCCACCCACTGTGGGGCTGTGGGCGGTACCCCTGGTAATGGCGCCTGTTGGAGGGGTGCTGAGGTCGGCGGTGTGTCACGTGGTGGTGGTGGTGGTGGTGGTGGGGTAGAGAGGGTTTTGTATTGGTCCATGAACGTCATGTACCACTGAAGCGTCTCATTGTACCGTTGTACTTTCTCACTGTCGTTTAACCCCGGTCTCTGTAAGATCTGTTGCATCTCTCCATCGAGGGTGTTTATGGTCTTCACCGTAGGTGGCACAGGGTAGGGCGATTGGAGGTTTTGAAGCAACCGTGGTTCGACGAGGACCATTTTTTTCGTGTGGTTCATTGTCGGCCGAAGAGTCCACCCAATACTGGACCCAACACGGAAGCGGCCAACGGTGCTAAGATGGCCCCGAGAAAGCCGCCTTTCTGTAACACCTTTTTCTTTTGTGTTTGTGGGACCCGCTTATGGACTAGGGTTCGGAGACCTGTCTTATGCTTGGCCAACTTGGTCTTCTGAGCCGGAGTCAGTGGTACGTTGCCTTTTAACAGATTGTACCCGATCTCGCACAGACAGCGTACAAGGTCAGGGTCCGCACCGCGTACAATGGTTCGGACCAACTCGGATGGGGCCGTCTTCAATACACGGAGCGTGGGAGCGTGCTTCCGTACTCGCGCAGACATCATGTACAACTAATGCCAGAACCCACAACTCTGCCCTTTTTATCCACCTCAGAGACAAAGGAAACCCTGCTGTGGTATTCATTCTTTTTATTATCTCCATCATCAAACACACACACTCCAGCTGGGGGCGCCACTGTGGGTGTGTTTACATTATTTTTGCAAGTACACGTGGTGGGTCTCTCCGGGAAAGATGCCGGTCCGTAGTCGAAGGTGGTCGGGGGTGGCTTGCTTGAGGTCGAAGAGCATATACCCGTGCTGAGGGGTTGTGGCATCTTTAAAGGCTTCCAACGCAAACGGTGTGCGGCCGGGATATATCTGTCTCGCCAGGTGCAGCAGTTGAGTGGTATCTCTCGGGTTTTTGAAGACCACCAGGTAGTGGGCATTTAAGCTGATGTTCCGATGTTCTTTGTTTTTACTGAACAGATTCTGCACAATGTAGATGATGCTGAGCCGTCGATGGTGGCTGCCTTTGGTAAAGAGTTGGGTGACCCGCGCATCCGTCTCCGCCATGAGATCATCCAGAACCACCAAGGTGTCGGGTTCCAAATCGGCCAGGTTGGGTAGGCCTTCCACGAACGTGATGTGGTGCATTGCTGCATACGCTGCCTGCCATTCTCCGTAACACCACACGACTCGGACAATAGGTGGGGTGATCATGCTGTCGGCGTGTTGAAGGAGCTTCCGGACGAAGTGCGTTTTGCCGGAGCCCGTCGGTCCTGCGATGAGACACGTGAAGGGATGCTGCCACCGTGGGTCCATGGTTCGACGTGTATCCGTTGTCGCGGTAACCCGCTCTTGTAAATTTCGTATGAGTGAACTGGAGTGGTGGTGGGTACAACGTCGGTCGTCGTCTGTACACTGTCAGGGATGATGATGGGGGTGGGTACAGCGTCGGTGGTCGTTGTCTGTTCACTGTGAGGGATGAAATCCGGTGGGTCTTGAGACGTAGTGGGTGTTCTGGGTGTAGGTGTAGAGCTTGGTGTGGAGCTCGTTGTGGCTTGTACACGGGGTGTGGTGGTGGTGGTGACTGGGCTCGATACGGGGTTGACTGGTGCTCTCTGTAGACCGGTTTCGCTGGTGGCTGGTGTTCTCAATTGGTTAAGTAACGTGCTGACATAGGCTACGTCGTAAAACACACCTCCGTACAGCACACTCAGCAGGGTTAGCACTATCACCACAAAGCCCACTTGCGCTTTGCGCGTTTTGGGAGACGCTGTGTTCAGAGACAGCTGCTGTTGGTCCATAGCACTGTGGTCGGACGTGGAATGAAGGAGGACGGCAGTGGTGTCTGGCTTTATAGTCGTTTCTCCTGGTTGGCCGCGACCCAGGAATTGAAAGAACTGGGCCAGCCTTGCCATTTGACGAAATGAAACAGTTTGGCACGTCGGCGTTCCGTTTTCAAAATCTGCTCCACCGTGTAGTAGTCTTGCTGTGTTTTTACGACAGGCTGTAATTCCGTCTCGTAAAACGTCCCTAGCAACGGTTCCCCTTGAAGATCTTCCAGTTCATAGACTCGCCGCTGTCGGGGTAGGCGCCGTTTAATCAGGAAGTGCTCATCGCTCCAGTTGGGCAAGTAACTTTTCTCGAACTTGCCCTTGACTTTACTGATCCGTACAGGGTCCCCGACCTTGTACTCCGCCTTCGTCGTTCGCTGCGATGGCCTGGGGTACAACACACGCCGGACTTGGGCTTCATTGCGTTGGGTGACGGTAATGGGGGCTCTCTCTATACTCCGGTGATAGGCTCGATTGTAACCCCTCACCAGTTTCGGGAGAACATCGATGTACCGCCTTGTATTCTTATAGGTGAAATATTTATACATGCGGCCTTTGAATGTCCTGTTGAACCTTTCCACCACGGAAGCCTTGGTCTCGTTGTACGTATGGAAGAAAAACACCTTCTGGGCTTTCAGAAACTGTTGGAACGGTCTGTTGAGGAATTCCGTGCCTTCGTCGGTTTGCAAATACAAAGGTTTGCGCCCGGTCTTGAAGATGTCTTTGAACGCCGCTATGAGATTTGCCCCCGTTTTCGTCCGGATGGGTACCACCCACGCATACTTGGATAGGATATCGATGCACGTCAAGATATACCGATTCTCATCGTTGTGTTTGGCAAAGGCGCTCATATCCACCAAATCCGCTTGCCACTGGGCATCTATTCCTCCCACGATGACCCGGTTCCGTAGAAAATGGCGACGGACAGATCGATGTAAGGTATAGGTGTCTTGTTTTCTTAACCAATCTCGGACTTGGGCACGTTGTATCCCCTGGGGTTTGGCCGCTCGATAGAGAGCCGACAAGGCACTATAGGCCGCCGGACTGTCGGGACTGTAGTATAAGTTATCCAACACCTTCTCCCAGCGCTTCATGGTGACAAATGATGATGGACCCTGGCTCTATCGTTTATTTATAACGGGTATATCTTGGGCCGGAGTTTCTTTCTTATTTTCTTCGTGGGCTTCCACAGTGGCCATGGTAAATGACCAGTCCAACTCGTCTGATGATCGCTTGATAAGCACTTCATCCACATCTACCACGGCATCTTCCAATGCAGACCATAGATCAGGGTGAAGGGTAAAATGCACTGTACCTCCATCTAGCCGAGCCAATTGAGCAAAGAAAGGGCCGCGTCGGATGTACACATCGTGACACAAGTGGATGAGGTCGCCGTCCAGTTCACCAGACAACACCCGTTTGAATTTGGTCCAGCCCTCCCGGGACAGACGAATGTGAGCCGGGCACGGTTGTGTAGGGTCCGATGTCTCCCACCACCTCCTCCATGATATCGACCTTATCCGCATACACGTGCAGGAAAACCTCGGGGGTCAAGCTGAAATACGCCAGTACTATATGCTCCGTCATGGTCAGTACGTGAATGGTGCCAGATTTGACTGTCTCTCGTATTTATAGGGAGAACCCCGTGAGATCAAAGGATCAGGTGGTCATGTCACTGGGCTGACTGAGTCTAGCCGGGTAATCAATGGCATCGTCGTCGGGTTCATGGCTAGACAGTTGTTCATGGGGTTCAGCCAGCGCGTCCTCAATAGCACGAGCCCACCCCAACTGGTGTGATGATCGCTCGTCCGGTGTAAACAGCTGGTCCACAATAGGCACCACTTTCTCCAAGGCTGACCACAGATCGGGGTCTAGGGTGAAGCCTCGCGTAGGGTCTTGGTAGCGGCCCAGGCGTAGGAAGAAGGTTGCACGGTATACGTAGATGGCATTGTCTATGTGGATGAGGTTTCCGTCGAGCTCGCCGCTCAACACCCGTTTAAATTTGGTCCAGCCCTCACGAGGTAGCGTAACCGTATTCGATAAGGTCTCAGCGGGCGCCCAGCAAATATCTCCACGGTCTTCCACCAGGGTGACTTTATCTTCATAGACGTGTAACCCCACCCGGGGTGTAAGGGGCAGAATGGCTCGTAGGACGGGTGACATGCTTGCTCCAATGTCGAACGGTGAATGACACACACTCTGTCTGTCTCTCGTATTTATGGGTAGGTCTCTCGGTGACACGGTTGACCCAATGACTAAGGGTAGATGACACACACTCTCTCTGACCCTCGTATTTATAATCCCACTGTCAATACCACAGCACCAGGGTCAATAGGGCACAGACTAGTGTGAGGCCAACCAGTCGTCGCTGGTTCCGGCGTGAGCGCTCGTGGTCCATAGCCCGAGCATCAAGGATGGCTGTCATAGTCCAGTAGTGGTGAGTGATGGCACGCCTCTCCATCGAGTGCACTCTTTCGAGGACCGCTTCTGTGAACTCGTTGAGAATCTGGCGTCGTCCCTCGTTGTCGTCGCCATCTGCAAACATGGACCGGACCACTGCTCGGTAACCCGTGAATGAATTCACCACGGTGGCATGCTGTAAAATGCGAGTCGCATAGGGCTGGATCTCCGCCATGGCTCTGCAACCGTAGAAATGAAGGTGTAGGATACAGAGAGACGTGTTTTATAGACCAGGTGACACATTAGGAATGCATGTACTAACCTGTCTGTGGGGACTCAATGTCGTTCACCTTCGTGTCTTTTCGGGTACATCCGTGTCTTTTCGGACTTTCGACTGAGTGTGCTAAAAATAGATCACCAGCCAGCGTACTATAAAAGGAAACCGGCCTGGCCGTTTCATCAGACACTGTCAATCACCAAGATGTTCACTTGTACTACTTGCCAGAAGCTGTTTACTCGCCCAGAAGATTTGCGACGACACGAGTCCTCCATCCACAACGGCGGACGGTATACTTGTATAACCTGCGCACGGTGATTTAATCGGGAAGATGCTTTACTGCGCCATGAACGTTCAATCCATGGGCCACCCAAGCGTCCATGCGAGGATTGTGGTCAACTCTTCAAACTGACCAGTCAGTTGCTGCGACACCAACGTTTGATTCATGCCCATGAGCATGAACGACAACCTCCTACTGAAGAGGAGCCACGGAAGGTCAGACCCAGTGAAGATAAACCCGGGGAGACGAACGCCACTGGTGATGCGATGACGGAGAACCCGCCTATACTCACAGTTCTGAAGAGCCTGAATATCCAGCTGGACCCCAGCGTTACGGTTTCGAGTCCTGACAACATCGAACATTTTCTGGTGGAGCCCATAAATGTTCCTAGCGATCTCTTACAGGACAACCATCCAAACAGTGACATCGATCGGCGCCATTGGTCCATGACACGGTACTGTTTCCACCCTCAAGATATCTACAATTTCCCACTGACCAACCGCACCTGTCTACGCAGCTACGTGGAAGCCATCTTCAACGATCAAACTACGGCCTTTAAATTGAATGTCGCTTTCGGCTACATCTTACGTCACAAAAAGACGGACCAGTTACAGTATTATTATCCCAGTGCCAACAACCATGTGTTTGACCAGCCGGTCACCATCATTAACCGGGGGTCACTAGAGACGATGCTGGAGATACTGGACACCGTGGATGCCTTGAGATGGGCGCATCGTCAACGCCCCAACATTCAATGGGTGGTAGAGAGGGTAACCAATGTCACGTTTTTCCTTACCAAGCTGACCGATCACCCCCATTGGTTGAATGCGTCACCCGTGCACTGATGAATATCATGCCGTACACACACTCTATGTCTACATGCTGCTCGCTGACTTGAGCTCAGTAAACACTTGTACCTAATGTGACAATGTGTTAAATAATAAAACATGGTGTTTGATATTTCAATTTGTTTTGCTGTGAACATACTAAACAAACCCAGGGCGGCTCCCCCAGCCTGGGTATGATGTAACATTGGGGGTAATAAACTATATAAACATTGCTAAACTTGTTGTTTTTTTCTCGACAACCGCTATCCGATTGCATAATACAGATCCGACATTCATCCGCGTGATGACGCGCGCGCGCTCGCGCTGGGGGGCCGCGCCGGGAAAACACCCGGCGGTTGAACATACGGACGTGTCAACCCCCCACGTGACCTGCGCAGCAGAATGGAAACGACACCCTAGTGTAACTCCCTCACCTAGGCTTCACAAGACCCCAAAACGTGTAGCGGGACCCATACAGGGTCCAGTTTTCGACACTAGGTGACCACATCCCGACGAAATGACGAGTTTTCGACACCGGATGTGCCGCCATCTTGAACATACGTGCCGCCATCTTGGATATGTCCCATAATGCACCGGGTCAAAATTACTCGCTTATGATTGGGCGAGAGCTCTGTGACGGATTTGAAATACTCGCTTCTGATTGGACGAGAGCTCCGCATTGCATCTGCGCATGCGTAGAATGATATTCCTACCGCACACCCAACCCATCAGATGCCCCTTCACATAAGCTTCACTTTGATACCTCACTCGACCCCATTGGACCATGAGTAACTCCCCTGGCTCCAACACGGCTATTTCCATACCCTTCGGCCACCGCGCATGCGCAGAATGCCGATAGTTCAACCCCACACCCAGCCCATTAGATGCCCCTTCACATAAGCTTCACTTTGATACCTCACTCGACCCCATCGGACCATTTTATCTAGGGACTACTTTTTCTCCGCGGAAGCTTTTTCCAGAGACCGAATCACCGCCAAAACCGCGGCCAGACCGCATCACCGCGGATGAATACATCCTGAATACATCCCCTGCAGCAATTGGAACTCTCCTGTGTTAGAGGTAGCTTTTGGTCATCCTGCCGGAACTATACTGCATTTGACCTCTCTCTCCGCCACGTGACCGCCACAAATTATGCAAATTTCTGAGGTCAAGTTGACTCGAAATGCTCGCTCTATACTACTCACGTTCGGTCCCAACCTACGCGGAGACTTTACAGATAGGCGGTATCTGCTATGGGTAAAATGCATCCTTCCACACGTATAGTGTATCATTCTTAAAAAACTACAACGCTATCATTGGATGTCTGCTCAACCTCATCTAAAACGGGAAATATCCTTGCAATTGGAGTCACGGGGCTTTTGTCAAATTGCATAATTATGATTTACAATAAAAGTACATACATTTACTGAGCATACATGTACTGTGAAAAAGTTAACAATAAAAAGTTTATATATACAGGTATTATCTATGACAAAGAAGGATTGCTGACACAAAGTTATTTACTATATCCCCTTGAAAATGTCGAAAAGGTACTCGTGGCGAGGTGCATGATAATCAAACCAACAGATGATTGACATTCTGCTTATCTCTGGTGACACCATCTATTCTGCCTGGCGAGGCTTGAAAAAGATATCCCCCAAAACTGGGTTGTTTTTTTCCTCAGTAGCTTTTACTTCTGTTCCTATGTTTATAGTTCACAATTCCTCTTAGCGGGACAGAGTCCTCCCACTATTGAACTGACAACCTCCCCTAATAAATTAATTATTTTGTCAATTATTATCTTACTATTCATTACTGTGGGTAATTAGTTTTCATACTGACAACATTAGGAAGTTAGAGTTACAACGCCATATCAATATTAGACAAGTCATATGACCACTACGACTATCTTGGATTTCAAGCAGGTGACTATTTGGAGCCAATTCCAGTCAATATTCCAATAACCGCACAATATATCTACATTTTTCTGGTCGATACTGCATCATAAAAGGGTTCAACACGATCAATATTTCGCATTATTATATTTATTGGAGTGTCTCCCTATATAAATTGTAATGAGATAAAACTGCATATTCCCCGGTCAACAAAACTGCATATTCTACCCCCCATGGAATATACACTAAAGAGAGATAATTACAACAGATGTCGCCCCGTTCTCTCGGTCGCGCTGCAAACAGCCGATCACGGAGCAGTTCGTCGAGTTGATTTTAGCTGGAGAACAGAGCAGAAATAAATTATCTCCCCCCCCCAATCTAATTGTAAGTAGAATCGTACCCAAGCACATTATTGGAGTAACTAACAAGCGGCATCGAACAACTATACGTGCGTTGCGAGATTTACACGATAGTAATGAAGCATGAGTCTACAATCCACGATGCTACTGCCCAGTACACATGTGAGACCTGCGGGGATACATTTAATCGCCTGAATAGTTTACAGCGTCATGAACGGTTTCTCCATGAGAAATCCAGGCATCCAATGTGGGGACTGTGGACACCGCTTCAGACTACACAGTCAGTTGAGATCTCACCAAAGCGTAATCCATGCACATGCACGCTTGAGGGTTGAGGATGCGGTGGCGTTCGACTCCATCCATGGGTCTACTTTTCAAGGTCCTGTTGGCGAGTATACCTGTTTGATCTGCAGGAAGTCATTTAGTCGTAAGGATAATTTACGGTGACATCAACGGTCGTTCCATAAGGCACCCAGCCATGAATGCCAACATTGCGGTCGAGTCTTCAGACTCCAGTCAGTTGAGCTTCATCACTCCGAAAGACATCCACAGTTTGTGTTCCATTTTGTGTTCCATCCCTGACTTATACTAATACTTATTCTCAGGGTCAGCTTCTGATTGAACAAGAGCAGCCTGAGATCAGCACAATTAACTTCTGATTTGACAAGAGCAGCCGACTATGCGGCCAAGACACGGACAATAACATAAGTGAATTGTAAACACACTCATAGCGGTTCCCCCAGCGTGGATGTGCTGTGATGGAGGGGATAATAAAATGATTGACCTGTAATCCTTGTTGTTGTTGTGCTCTTATTAGACTAACCAATCAGAATAGTACTTATCACGGACCCGTAGAGCTACGTATAAGCGCACATAAACACGTCCCTCTGTAACCCACACCCCCATTCCATCTGTTGCAGAGTCATGACGGAGACCCATCTCTATGCCACTCGCATTTTACAGCATGTGACAGTGGTTAACTCACTCATGGGTTACCGAACAGTGGTTCGGTCCATATTTGCAGATGGCGATGACAACGAGGGGCGATGCCAGATCCTGGAAGAGTTCACAGAAGCGGTCCTCGACAGAGTCGACTTGATGGCGAGGTGTGCTATCACCCACCACTACTGGACTATGAAAGCCATCCTTGATGCTCGGGATATGGACCACGAGCGCTCACGCCGGAACCAGCGACGGCTCGTGGACCTCGCAATGGTCTTCGTTCTATTGACCCTGACGCTGTGGCTGTGACAGTTCTGTCTTACAGCGACAGAAAAGAACGGCCCTTCAGAGCCTCCATGTCTTCCAAGAGACGGCTAAGCACGATGTTCACACACACACACACACACACACCCTCACACACACATACACACACATAAACACACGCGCGCTCAAGCGCATTCACTCACTCAATATGGTTAGTGCGTCCATGCTTTGAGATGGGGGTTGGGCACGCCTCTCGGGCAATTTGTACCACAGATGGTCCATCTCTACCCCAAACACCTTCCTTCACACCCCCAAAATGCCCACTTTGGTTACTACTGCTACTGATGACATCACCAATGACGCCATAGATGACGTGAACATCTCTCAAGTCGTGGTCTACACACCAAGGACTTCACAATGACACCTCGCACGACGCATTCGGACCAAGAATGGTCCTTCAATCGTTCAAACACTCTCCCATGCACGCCCTGAATGACATCTTGATGTTACTACTGCCCAAATGAGCATGCGTAGCACAATGCGACGTCCAATAGAAACCATACCATTCGTTGTCCAAATGCAGAGAGCTACAGGATGACACAAAACACGGTCTATTCGGACCACGAATGATCCATATCTACCCCAAAAACCTCCCTTCACACCCCCAAAATGCCCACTTTGGCTACATCTCCTACTGATGACGTCACCGATGACGTCACAGACAACGTGGGCATCCCTCAAGTCGTGGTCTACACACCGAGGGCTTAATTTTGACACCTCACACGACGCATTCGGACCAAGAATGGTCCCTCAATCGCTCAAATATACCCCTGCGCACCTCCAGAATGACCACTTTACTTACTACACCCCAACTGCCCAAGCGCAGATTGGCGCGACTTCCAATAAAAAACACGCCATTCTGACTCTACCCCACGAAAGCTTCACTAGGATACCCCAACCTGTACATTTGGATCAAAGATGGGTCCCTTGATTGCCCAAACCTGTCATTTCCCACGTCCAAAATGACATCTTTCGTTACACCTGACCAACTGCGCATGCGTAGCACAATGCGGCTTCCAACAAACACCATACCATTCGTCGTCTACATGCAGAGAGCTACAAGTGGACACACCACACGGTCCATTCGGACCACGGATGGACCATCTCTACCCCAGACACCTTCCTTCACACCCCCAAATGCTCACTTTGGCTACTACTCCTACTGATGACGTCACCAATGACGGAGACACCAATAGCTATCATCATGCCAAGTTTTAGGCTTCTGACACAAATCAAACAATGAACTAAGTTAATTTCAGTATTTGGTCATTATTATGGCGGCCATCTTGAATTTGGCGGCCATGTTGGAAAAAAATTGTGTTGGTCCTTATCAGAAATTAATCGGGTCATCATTGGCTACTACTATGCCAAGTTTCGTGCTTTTACCTCGAAGTGTATGGAAATAGACGTGCTGGTGTCTAGGCGAGCTACTAATGGGCCGATAGAGTCGAGTGCGGTATCCATGTGAAGCATATGTGAGGGAGCAACCGCCTGGAGTAGTGTCTCAGCCGTTGTCCACATTCTGCGCATGCGCAGATAGGGAATTGTGGGAAACGGGTGTGGAAATAGACGTTTTTGCGGTCTAGGTTGGCCACTAATGGTCCGATGGAGTCGAGTGAGGTATCAAAGGGAAGCATTCGTGAAGGGGCATCCAGTCCTGGGTGGGTGCATGTAAAATTAGGAGTATGACGTCACTTCCGGTCTGGGTGAATGGGGCGTGACCTGGGAACATGATAGGACATGTTCCGACCTGTCTGTGAGGGTTTTCCCGCCAGAATTTCGCTGACGTCTGCGCCTGCATCCAGGTATGCATGAGTGTCTGTGTGAATGGGATGTGACCTGGGAACATGATAGGAATGCATGTACTGACCTGTCTGTGGGTTTTTTCCCGGCTCGGCCCGGCCCGCTTTGGCCGCAGCGCGCGGGTTACTCCGGCCGCAGCGCGCGCCTGTGCGAACTCGCCGGCCGCATGCGCGCGCGCGCGCAGGTGATCCGGAAGGGTGCGGGTGAATGTCGTGTCAAAGGTCACATCCAGGTCAAATGGTCTCCCTTTGGGCAACAATGTTGCGGCATCGATATACAGAGCTTGAACCCAAAAAGGGGATTGTTAATTAACCTGGGAAGGATGGGCAGTTCCATTTGGACCAATCAGCGGTCGAGAAAAAGAGCCAATGAGCGATCGATAAAAGAACCAATGGACGGGTACTAGAATTTCGCTCACGTCTGCGCCTACATCCGGGTACTGGGATGCTTTCGCCTACGTCCGTACCTACATCCAGGTTCTTGTACACCCGGGTAATGTGTTCTGGACATGGATGGGTTACCTTTGGCCCCATTCTAGGCCACTGATTGGCTAATACGGTGTTCAAAGCCAGTTTCATGCATTATGCTAATATAGAAAAGACAGGGATTTTTGGTGAGATCTCATTTTTTTATTCAGTAACAACAACAACGTGAGAACAACCACGTGAAAACTGAAGCCCATAACAGGGGGCTTGTACATTGAAAGAACTGAAGCCAAGAACAGGGGGCTTGTAAACTTAAGCCCAGAACAGGGGGCTTGAACATTGAAAGAACTTAAGCCCAGAACAGGGGGGCTTGTACATTGAGAGAACTTAAGCCCAGAACGGGGCTTGTACATTGAAATGATGGGCGGCCCAGTCATATACGAGTACATCGCAGTCCTCGACCTTGGGGTACTCGTCAAACATCTGTACGATGGTAGATACGGTTCTGCCCCGGCATCGATGGTACAGGTAAAACAAGCAATATTGTCTGCACACGCTACTGGTCAGGCTTTGCAACGTTTGACTGTTCCAACACCACGTCTCTGTGCCTTGATCCATGAAGTTTGTTAAATCGGGATGGAGGGGTGGCAGGACGTACGGGTCAAAGTATTCGCCCTGCGCTTCTGTCAAGTACACGGTCATCCAATGTTCACCGGGCCGATCCATCGGGTCCGTGTTGAGAACGTAAGCAGGAGGATACATACGGTCTAATGGGAACATATCTCGAGCGAACACCCCTTGAAAGACCATACGTGTCCCTGGGTCATTCTCCAGCACGGTGGTTATCTGGTCTGTACCCATGTTAGGTGGCAAAGTCACACAGGACGTTGCGCGCCCTGCCCACTTGAATGATGTTGTCAAACTCGGCGTAGCAGATCACATTGACGGTGGTCCCGAGGGCTCGTGCAAAGTGGATTTTCAACCGTAAATTGCCTTGCTTGGCCAGGGCCAGCTGATGGTCGTTCTCTAAGGTGGGGGTCAGATCGAAATAGAACAACGTGTATCCGTTCGCGTAGTTTTCCCGAATGATCATATTTCCTTCGTCCTGGTTGATTTGACCGGTGGCTGTAAACAGGCTCTGATAGGCTCGAATGAAATTCCTGCGCCCAAAGTTCGGTGTTAAGGCCGTGGCTGGGCCTGTTGTCCATCCACATGCAGGGTCACAAAATTGATGCCGAAATGTTTAAAGTCAAACGGATTTTCTGGGTAGGCTCCGCTGAAACTGGTATTTTCCACACAGGCCAGGATCAATCGCTTGGGTAGTTCCCCTGGAACAGGTTTTATTTGTTGGTGCTCATATTTCCAGCAGGCACAGAGAACACTTTGGTTTGTACACGTCGGATAGGGTACTGGGCTGGTTTTGTTTCCAAGGCTTTCATGTGTCCCAATTAAACGGCCGGATTCGGTTTCACTTTTCGAACATACAGGACTGCGTCTTGGATGACAATCTTATAGCCAGCTGCATACCCGTCTACGTTAGTGGCCATCAAGGCGAAGGTCGGAGGCGCCCATATCAGTCGGATTTTGATGGGGATCTTGTTCAAGAGGTACCGGTCTTGCATGAAAATGTCTGCGTGTAGTCGACCCATGAGATCCACCGAGTCGCCGTTCGCAGTGCAAGCCTTCCGTTTGTTATATCCTTCATTGTCCACCGTGTCCATGTGCTCGGCTGTGTCCTGGTAGAATAGAGCGGCTGTCAGCTGAGATTTTTTAGCCTCTCGTCCATACGACAACAGTGTCTCGATGTAGTCTCGATAGGGGTACGTGTTGGGCGAGTCACTGATGAGTTTGTCGCTGAGAAAAATATCCACCTGTTGAAATATCGAGTGCAGCCAGAGATTCGTCGGGCCCACCGTTGCAGCTTAGATGATTCTGGAGCCATCCCCGTTGACGACCTTGGCTTTCACATACAAGTACGTATGGGCTAAATCCACATAGTCCGTATCCGCATTACTGATGGTGAACTCGATGGGCCCTGTTTCGTTGATGCTGGAGAGCGGGAGATGCTCCACCCATAATCCTTGTTCGACACGGGTCTGTCTGGGCGGCACGGTCCACAAATCAAATTCACTGTTGGTGGAGGAGCAGGACTCTGCGTGGATCAAGGACATGGTTAAGAAAAGATATCCTGGGTCGGTCGTCGACTGGTGCGTGGTCTCGGTGGTGCAGGTCTTTTATTCCCTACGGTGCGTTGTGCTTTGGCGACCAAGACGCCTCCCGCTTTTTTGGCTCGCCGTTTCAAGGCTTCTTTGGGTGGCGCACCCCCCAAGACATCACCGGCCACTTGCAGTCCACTGCGTACTGCTTGTTTGCCGATCGCTTTAAATCCACGCGTCACCAAGCGCAGGAACGTTTTGACGATGCTGCCGAGTATGTTCCCCAGCCGATGTCCTCGTTGCATGCGTGCACCACTGAAGACGGGATGGCCACCTCCGGCCTGTTGGGCATAATAGTCCATATAGCTGCGTGCATCACACTCGTAAGGGACCTTTATTATACAAAGTGGGGAGCACGTGCTTGTCGAAAATGAAGTGTAAGCACCACTTTTCCTCGTTCGAATGCCACCGGTCGTCCCGGGTAATGTCTTATATCCACCGTGATAATGTTGATGTCGGTTTGTCGTACGGGTAGGTAGAGCATGTGGGTGAAACTGTGGGTGACTTGTTCTCCATACGTCTTTTAATTGGCACCACCCATAACAGAGGTGTGTTGATATCGCCCACGATGTGGCTGTCGACTACGTCCGAGTAGACGTAGAGTCCGTACATACCCGACTTCATATCCGTCGGGGTCTGGCCATGGTCCTCGGATGGACCCGTGTTGGTCGCGTGAGCGAGACCCAGCATTTGCTGTAGGATAGGACTCAGTACGACACTCACGTTGGCGGTGAGGAGAATCTGTGCCTTGCCGTTGTGACAGTCTAGTGTCAAAGCAGGGTTCGGGAGGAACGTATGTGTAGTCAGTGTCAAAGCGGGATTAGGGATGTTCATGTATGTTCATTGTCAAAGTGGAGCTAGGGAGGAATGTCTGTGTAGTCCAGTTTAAATGCCGAGTTTTGAAGGAATGTTAGTGTAGACTAGTCCATTGTCAAAACGAGTTATGGGGGAATGTTCATGAAGTGCTGTTTCGAGGTGGAGCTAAGGAGGAACGTATGTGTAGTTCATTTTCAAAGCGGGGTTAGGGAGCAACGTGTGTGTAGTCCATGCTAAAGCGGGGTTAGGGAAGAATGTTGGTGTACAATATCAAGCGTGATTAATGAAGAATGCACATGTAGTCTACTGTCAAAGCGGGGTTAGGAAAGAATGTTCGTGCAGCCCATTGTCAAAGCGGGGTTAGGGAGGAATGCAATCCATTGTCAGAGTGGAATATGGAGGAATGTATTTGCAGTCCAGTTTGAGTGCGGAGTTAGGAAGAAATGTTCGCTTAGTCCAGTGTCAAACCGAAGTCAGGTAGAAATATTCATGTAGTCCAGTTTCCAAGCAGAGGAGGAAGGTATCTGTAATCCAATGTCAATGCGGAGGTAGGGAGGAACGTATGTGTAGGCCGTGCCAAAGCGGAGTTAGGGAAAAATGTTCCTGTACTCTAATGTCAAAGCGGGGTTAGAGAGGAATGCACGTGTAGGTCAGTGTCAACGCGGGATGAGGGGGGGCCGCTCTGGGGAAGAAGCCTCCATTGTGCCGTTGCATATTGCCGCTTCGAAGAAAAGCAGTATTAAACTGCCCATTCTGTCGTTGCATTCTGAAAAATAAGCAATATTTGTGATGAAGAATTAAACAAACAGAATCTCCTTCATTAACAGGATTGTTAATAAGGACTGTCTCCATCGGGTTCATTGTGGCGTTGCAAAGCGACGCTCGGCAGAAAAGAAGGTTTTCGTTGCGATTACAAGCGTCTGGTCCGTCATTCATAATGCAGCCGTCGTCCATTAGAGAATATCCGCGCCCATAATCCAAAGATCTATTCCATATTCCATATAACAGTATTAGCACCAAATTCAAAAAGACAATCATAGTATACATAAACATAGGTTCGATGCTCGAAACCGCCGCTTCGAAGAAAGATATTAAATTGTCCATTGAGCCATTGCATTCTGCCGTACAGAGGAAAACTAACATGTACAAGGATAGATTAAACCTTTAACATGATTGGGTTTCATTGTGACGATGCAAAGTATTGCTCACAAGAAAGATGGTCCTCATTGTGCCATTGTATTCTGCCGTACGAAAAAGAAGTAATATTTGCGATATGAAAATAAACCGTAAAGACGATTGGTTTCATTGTGAAGCTGCAAAGTGACGGTTTGAAAAAACGACGGTTTTCATTTTGACATTCGATACCACTGCTTATTAAAAAACATTATATTAAATTGTCCATTCTACCGTTACATTCAGAGAAAGACCAATATTTGAGATGACAAAGTAAGTTCTTCACATATTTAAGTTTCATTCTGACGGGGGAAATTACCGCACTAAAGAAATACGCTGCAGATTACTGATCTAAAAGTCAACGCCTTGCGAATTAAACCCTCAGTATTATTTGGCTTATGTTATGCTGCTGGTGGGAAAAAGTGATATTTCTGAGGCAAGCCCTTAACATGATTAACCCTATCTGGCCTGGGCTTTTTGGGACCTGCCCAGGCCGAAATGCCCCCCACCCCCTAATTATTTTTCTTACCCCTTGAGCTAGGGGCCTGACACTTACCACACTATACTCTTGTGAGGAGAGAGTACCATTCCTCACCAAGACTCACCATTCCTCATCCTGGACCGGGCAGGTCCAGAATTACCAGGCCGTATTAATTCAACAACCGTCCTTTTGTCTGTCACACTTTAACGTCCGTATGTCTGTCATGGATGAAATGTGCGTATTTCCATCACAGCCTAGCGGTGTTGTTGTTGTGCCGGGATTATGACCTACCCGGTATGTTTTCATTTCTCTCTGTGTTGTTTCCTGGGGGGAGGGGGGAGTACTGGGTTGGCAGTACTAATTCCTCATCAAGCAGTACCGGGCAAGTCTGGAATTACCTTCAGCACCAAGCAGGACCGGGTAGATCTATACTATTAAAAGAGCCGTATGTCCGCCGCAGCTGAAATGCCAGTGTGTCTGTCACAGCTACGTGGTGTTGTTGTTGCACAGAGATTATGAACTACTTTATATTTTTACTTCATTTCTCTCGGTTCGGTTTGTTAGGGGGAAGGTAGGGGGGGGGGAGTACCTGGGAAGGAGTACTAATACCTCACCAAGCAGTATCGGACAGGTCCAGAATTAATAGGCCGTATCAATTCAACACCAAGCAGGACCGGGTAGGTCCAGAAATGCCAGGCAGTACTAATTCAGCATCAGTCAGGATCGGGTGAATCCGGAACTAAATGCATTATACAGGCTCTCCGTCCGTTCTTCCATGACTAGGGAGTGTACGTTCTCTGACTGGGGAGGGGAGGGAGTACTAATTCCTCACCAAGCAGTACCGGGCAGCTTCAGAATTACCAGGCCGTACTGATTCAGCACCAAGTAGGATCGGGTAGTTCTGGAACTGCCAGGCAGTACTGATTCAGCACCAAGCAGGACCGGGTAGGTCCGGAACTGCCAGGCAGTACTTATTCAGTACAAAGCAGGATCGGATAAGTCCGAACCTGCCAGGCAGTACTAATTCAGCACCAAGTGGGACTAGGTAGGTTCTGAACTGCCAGGCAGTACTGATTGAGCACCGAGCAGTACCGAGTCAGTCCGGAACTGTGCCTGGGCAGCAGGATGCATGGACTTCAGGAAGGTTGAGCTGTACATCTGTAGACTCACTCCAAAGACTTGAATATATGTTGAGTCCTACATTCGTACACTCACTCCAACGACTTACCTTGCGTACGTGGTCAGTAGCCAGGTTGCTCCTTACGCACCACGGATATGATTTGTTTCTCTGTTAAATGACAGCTGTAAATATAGACTTAGTATCCTTTATATTGTTAACTGTGTGTATATATTTCTAACTCAGCATTACTCTAATGCCTTCTGTCTGAGTTAATCGTCGCGCCTATGCTGAATACACCATAGTATACCTTTATATTTGTCTCAGTTATCTTTGTAGGTTGTCATCGCTCCTGCCCTCTGACAAGAAATGTCCGTATGTTTGTCTGTCACAGCTCACAGATCTGCAGACAGCTGGCAGTTTTGCAATTTTTTTTTCTCGAAAAATAGACTAAAAAATGCCTTTTCGAAAATGACATCACTGTGACGTCATTACAGCGGCCATTGGATATCTGATTGAATATCTGGTAAACGTTACATTTTCTGGTAAAGCTTGGCCTGAAGTTATGGTGTGGTAAGTTTCAGCCCTTTAGCTCAAGGGATAAGATTCTCGATGGCATTTTTTTTGTTAATAATGGGTACTCATGCTAAATTAGTTCTTTGTGTACTAGAGATCAACGCAAGAGGAAATAGCAGCCCGAGTTTGAGAATTTACGGTCTTTTTGGGATAACTGTTGAGGTCAAATAAGGTAAAAAATTGTAAAATCGATCATAACTTAATATCCACCATAATAAATGTTTTGAATGAGTATCGAAGCTGAGTTAAACGGATGCTGCAGGCACGGCGGAAGCAATTCATGATTGGGTGGGCTACTATCACAGCACAATTAGGCGAGGGTCCAGGGGCCGCCTAGGCCCCGGAAGCTCCAGGGGTCTTAGATGGCCGGAGAGGCGTTCTAGCGTATTTCCGAACACTAAAACAAGAAATCCTCACCCGTGAAAACTCCATTTGTATTGCCTGATTCCCAACATTTTTTAAATATTTTTTTCTACTTGTTGGGGAGACTTTTGTCTCCTTGTGATTCATGTATATTGAAAATTCTACCGCCGTCAGCGAACGTTCAACTTCTGCACTACCGATACGTGGGGTGAAAACTTACCTCGGTCCACTGCATGCTCCTGTATGTCCATAGGGAGGAACCGATTCTCGTTGTTGACGAATTCATTCGCTATATCAACCAAAGTGATGGAATACGTACAACTTGGTTGATATACATGAAGCGAAGGAAGTCATCAAAAACGAGAATCGGAGGTGAGTATTTGGTCGATTTTTGGAGTAGTCCTGCAGTCGTAATTGACTGGCTATTGTAGCGTGTACTAGAGCAGCATTTTACGAACACAATTTGTAAATCATGTGAATAAGCAAGGATGTCTCTCATGGTTATAACTTATCGGAAATTAAAATCTGCATTCAATGCAGATATAGGTGTTTTCGCTTCACTCTATCGGTTCTTTATCTTTCTCTGTCTAATTTTTTGTTTCATACGTGTGTATGTGTGTGTTCGTGTTTTTTTGTTTTTGCTAAAAGTATTGGTGGGGGGATGGCCCCTCCTGCACCGCCGTCCGTGTGACTGTTTTTATGTGATTGACAAAATAAATATCAAGAATATGCTTTAATCAAGAATATGTCCATTTTCTTTCTAATTTTGATGAATGCAAGGCTGAACAATCAAATAACAGTATTTTATCTTCGCTGATATGACGAAACGTCCACGACATAGGAGTCAATGTTTTTAGCCGCATTTGTCTTGGTAATTGATGGCATACATGGTGTGAGGATTTAATCATTTATCTCTACCCTCTTTTATATGGTATAACACTATTAACCTTTTGTGAACCTAAAAATTACTGAACAATGGCGGTAAAAAAAGAATATAGAGCTTTGGCTTGCCCACTAATGCTGGACAGTTGTAAATAGTTTTAGTGATGCGATAGATATGCGACGCACACAATTCGTTTTACTATTCGTTTCGAAAATACGTATTCATTGAAGCATTTTTGCGTTGACATCATATGCATTTTAGAAAAGTTGGCCAAATTATTGGGGGGGGCTTCAGCCCCCGTAGCCCCGGCTCCGCCGTGCCTGTGCTGTAGCGGGGTTATGGTAGGCATAGGTAACACGTTAACTATGAGACTCAAGGTCATTTTAGCTCACTTTTGGGTCAAATGAGGTCAAAAATGAGTAAAAATCGGTTATAAATTAATATCCACAGTACTAATTGCAGCGAATGGTTATCCAGGCTGAAATGGTTGTATGAGTGAAGAGTTTAAGGTATTTATAGATGACACGTTAATTATTAAAATTAAGGTCATTTTTGGGTCACTTTTGGGTAAATGAGATCAAAAATGGCTAAACAACCGTTATAAAGTGATATTCACAGTACTAATTGTTACGAATGGGTAACCAAGTTGAATTAGATTTGTGTAGTATAGGGTTCAAGGTGATCATAGATGAGTTAGTACTATGTTGTGTAGGGTTTATGGTAGGCATAAGTAAGACGTTAATAATTAGAATCATGTCATTTTGGGGCTAAATGAGGTGAAAAATCGGATAATAATTCATTTTCATAGTACTAATTGCTACGAATGGATATCCAAGCCGAAGTAGTTGTGTTAGTTAAGGGTTAGCACGTTAATTATTTGAATTAAGGTCATTTCATGATCACTTTGGGGTAAATGAGATCATCAATGGGTAAAAATCGGTTATAAATTAATATCCACAGGAATACATGTAAATGTTACGAATGGGTATCCAGGCTGAATTAGTGGTAGGTCGTGTAGGGTTTAAGAAAGACATAGTGACCATCATGGACAAACACTCAACAACTGAATTAAGATGACCAGCTGTTGTGTAGAACAGCTCACTTCTAGTAAATGTATGCTTCGATCTAATATATTCCCTCTGAATTTGACGAATAACACTTACCAAGATGAGCAAGAGTTTCGGAAGAGTCCATATGTCCGCCATCTTGTATTCTTCAGTTAGTTTTCCAGCTTATGATTATACGAATAAAGCCAAACTAGGTGCATAAATTTACAGATAGATTTGTTTTGTCAATAGGCTCGGCTTCGAGAAATTGTTACTTTCAGCTCCATGTAAACACAATACATTGAATTACACGAGCAAACTGAATATATCTCAGAAGAAACTACATGGTCACCATTTTGAACTTAACAATTGTATTCTCAGCTTAATATTATACAAACAGAATAAAATGGGCATAATTTGAGATGCTACACTGTATGGTGTTATTCTGCTCAATTTGAACAAACTCGCACCTTGACTAAAAAAATAATGCCATGCATTATCGAGTAACATGAAAAAATCACGAAAAAAATTCCGGATGACTCCGTATGGTCGACATTTTGAATTGAACCGTCGTTTTTAATCTGAAGACTAAGAAAATAGATTCAATATAGTCACAAGGTATGTAGCTATGATGTGTGATGTGCGACTGGTTTTGATAAATTTGCCCAATCAACTAGAAATAATGCTTTGATCTGAAGATCAACATGGAAAAACAGGATTTTTAGATGACCCCACACGGCTGTTTTTGAATCTGACCATCATAATGTGATCTTGGTAGAGATATGTAAATAGATTCGAAATGGCCAATTCCACCAATAAATAATGTGCTAGCCCTACACTACATAAAATTAATTCAGCATGGACACCCATTGGTAACAAACATCACGATAGAAATTTAATTTATGAACAATTTTTACCAGTTTTACCATATCTCACCCCAAAATGACATTTTAGGCCCCAAATCCAGGTGTTATCCCCTACCACCTTGAACCCTACAACACAGCGAACTAATTTATCAAGGTTACCCATTTGTAACATACAATGCCATCACAATTCACATTTGGTGCCCTTGGCCGGTCGTCTGAAATGGTCGCCGTTGCGAAGAATGCGATAAGGCCCGATTTCAACCTTTTTGCCGAAAGTCAAAAATTTATTGACCGACAGTCATGAAACATTACCTGTGTGTAGTATGACATAAGGTTTAATGGTCTGTGGGAAGTTTATTTTGATTGGTGGAGCACAATTGCGGCCATCTTGGATTTTCCGAGCCGAGATTGGAGGCCAATTTCTCCAAACTGCCCAAAATAATTTCCGTCAAATGTTACTCATAGGTACTTGAGGGTATGTAGGTATAATTGTATATCTTGAATTTTCCACCAGTCACGTGACGCCCCGGCCATATTTCATGACCTAATTAACACAAAAAAAATCATCTCCAGAACCGCTGAACCGATCATGCTGAAATTTGGTCACAACATCCAGGTCTTGTGGGCTTTGAATGTTCTACTATAAGAAACGTTAATCCGAAACCCTAAATGGCCGCCATTCACCTTTAAATGTAGGTCAAATTGTAAGATTGCTGTCTGCATATTTTACATTTACGCAAAAGGGTGTATTTTGGTTACTGGGCATGACGAACTAATTGGATCGATTCCATGTGCAAATCCTTAAGAAATCCAAGATGGCCACTATTATGAGAACTGCGATAAGACCCAATTTCAATCTTGTATATATGTACGAGTGAAGAACTTATTGACCATAAGTTCTGAAACTTTGCATGAGGATAGTCGGCCATAACGTTAAATAAAAAGATGTGTTGGTCCGAACCTGGGTGACTACCTGGGCGATCACTATATAACTGACTGGTTGATTTTAAAACTACAAGGATAAGTCGGAATTCCATCTTTGGTACCTCAATCCCTCTCGGCAAGACCTACACGATGACACCATTAGTTCCGCTCCGCAACGCAAGGGGGCGCTGTTATGAATAAATTACGAAATAACAGAAAATTAGAGACTACTATTAAAGAGGAGTTGGGACACCATCTGTAGTAAATCAAGCCATATCTGCAAAAGCAAGTGACATTATTAGTTCCTCTCTGCGACGCTGGGGGGGGGGAGGGGGGGAGGGTGTTTTTCTGAATAACACATTGGCTGATTTAGAGACTACTAAAAGAAGTTGGGACTCCATCTGCGGTATATCAGCCACCCATCTCTGGCAAATGCAAGTTGCTATGTCAATTCAAAATGACGGCCATGGAGCTGTCAAATGAGTGATTTTTTTTTACGGGAAAAGTGGCTACATATATTCTAGATGACATGGCATGCGCACTGGGCCTCTGGTATAGACTTGAACGGTAAGCACTGTGTAGACCTGGTTCGCGGTCGCCGCTGCTCGCAGCTCCAATTATTTTTTCCCTTCCGCCGGGTGTTGTGACCTATTCCACATGGCTGCACCGATGAAGTTGAATCTTCATATGGTGATTATAAGGCATCAGCCTACTATTAATTTTGTTACTTGTTATGTATTAGCGTTAAAAATCGGCAAAAATCCAGAAAATTCACAATGCATAAATCCACCTGGCATGTCAATATTTACCTTGTTGGACATTACCAGTGGAAGTCTTGACAGATGTTGACCATGGAAATTTCAAATTACCGCCACTGACAGCTGATTGGTGCTACAGAATGTCATTCAATTTGTAAACAGGGAGCCTTCTCACCCTTCACTGATCATGTCTTCAGCCACCATGCTTTTTCCAAAGTGGCCCAAATCAACACCAGGAAGTACAGTTTGAAGACTCATCTGCAAGTTGAAATATCAAATGTATCAGAAATGCTGAAAAATCGCAGCTCATAACGTCCATAAAGATCTGCTCTCAAATTTCTAAACAATGTAGGTCGTGGCTACTGACCCGGAAGTGATTAATTGTAGTCTGATGCCATAACCAACGAGTTGCAATGCATAAGCTAAGAAACAGCTGATTGGACATTTCGACTACTTGTCATCACCTCTCTATCATCCGTCTACAACATCACCCTAAGCACCTTTCAATGGCTACGGATATGCGTACACATGTTAGTTTAAGTTTTATATCATGTTCCTGGTCCCCAACGCACTTTAAATGCACTTTGCAATTTTTTTCTGATAGCTAGAAGTATCCTGTCTAAGTTTCACCTTGGGCCATCGTGTCGAAATGTTCCAGAGACCCATTGTGCGTTGGAGTTCCGTTCTCATTACCTCGCAGATATCCTGAACCTCCGTGATTTTTCAGCAGTGACGACAGGTTACAACATGTAAAATTAAGAAATAATGTTTTCATAGGAGTTTAATGGATATTTTACGCACGGTTAGTGTGGGAAAGTTTATATTTTAGGGAAGGGCGAAGCCCGCGCCTTAAAATTGATAAACTAATCCATTGAGCACGCCCGTCCCCTTGCCTTGTCTGCAAGTTATCTAGAGAACTACTGGACAGAATTTCACCTAACTTGGATGGAAGCTTCAGTGGGATAGCCCCCTCATTTGATTAGGTTTTGGTGTGCGTGCGTGCATTCATCCGTGTCCGGTGTCCGTCCGTCCGTCCATCTACTTGTACATGTATATACAGGCCTTGTCTGCAAGATATCTTGAGAACTACTGGACGGAATTTCACCAAACTTGGATGGAAGCTTCAGTGGGATAGCCTGCTCATTTGATTAGGTTTTGGTGTGTGTGCGTGCATTCATCCGTGTCCGGTGTCCGTCCGTCCATCTACTTGTACATGTATATACAGGCCTTGTCTGCAAGATATCTTGAGAACTACTCGACAGAATTTCACCAAACTTGGATGGAAGCTTCAGTGGGATAGCCCCCTCATTTGATTAGGTTTTGGTGTGTGTGCATGCGTTCATCCGTGTCCGGTGTCCGTCCGTCCGTCCATCTACTTGTACATGTATATACAGGCCTTGTCTGCAAGATATCTGGAGAACTACTGGATGGAATTTCACCAAACTTGGATGGAAGCTTCAATGAAATGGCCTTATGATCTAATTAGGTTTTAGTGTGAGCTAGTGCTTGCGTGGGTCCATGCAAAATGTGCTTATCTGTCCGTCCAATTTTTATTCACTCCATATCTTGGAAACTACTGAAGGCAGATGCATGAAACTTCTATACGGTACAGCATGTATACTATAGGTGTGGCTCTGTGGTGTGATCATTTTCGAAATAATTGATGATTCACAATTACATGTATTTCACATTGGTGGGACGCTGTAGATGTCGGCAATCCACTCATTGCTATATAAATCCCGACTCCTCACTGGGTTACTGCAACAATGAAAATCGCCTCTTTGCAATTAATATTTTTAGATGCGCAGCTTTGTTTAGGATACTTATTGCTAGATTCATTTTATAGCACTTTCCCTTAAATTATGTGCCCACTCAAGGCAAGGTGGGAGGTTGGGGGAGACGTATGTTTTTGCTTAAAAAACAACCAGTATAGGCTTCATGCCAGAGCGGCAACTCAAGGGTCAAAGCGGAACCTCTAGTTTCTATTCTGTTGCACTACCCAAATTGATTATCAACAAAAATTATAATGAAAAGTTGAAAACATTTTTTAAACTTTGACAACCTTTCTTCCCTTTCTTGAAAAAAAAATCGTCCACTGATGCTCCCGTCTCGGTTGGCATCGTGCCAATGTCAGTGAACGATGTATGTGATCTCTCCAATGGGGAGTGATACTGTCAGCTGTGTGGAAGTTACGTGGATATATGTCTATTTGAGTCGCTTTGTTAATCAATTTCACGTTGGAAACAACAGTGAAACTCGAGAAAGAAATTTCATCTTGTAATTTATTTGTTTGTTTTATTCCATTGTTACTTGTATGAAAACAGACTTGTCCGACTTGTGAAATGGAATCTCCCAATGAACACTTGCATTTTACGGGTGTTGATTTCACCGCGCTAAAACGTGTAATAATTGCACGGATAGCTCGATGTTATTGACACAAGTGTTATAGAATTCAGGATAAACTACCATTCTTGATTTTTCCTCAGTGCTATGTCATTTCAAAATTTCATGACCCTGCAAACAAGAACCTCCTGGTCATGAATTAATGAAAATGTCTATCGATAATGACATATTCAATATCAAGTATCAGTTTGTAAACATTTTCTCAAGTAACTATTCCCATATTACATGTCGAAGTTTGTGGATAAAATGCCGGCGTACTAACAGGAAGTCACATGAATCCAAATTACAAGCGTCTGGTCCGTCATTCATAATTCAGACGTCGTCCATTAGAGAATATCCGCGTCCATAATCCAAAGACCTATTCCATATTCCATATAACAGTATTAGCACCAAATTCAAAAAGACAATCATAGTATACACATAAACATAGGCTTGTTTCCTGCAAGAGAGAAGCGGTCAATAGTTTTCAATGATACCGGCAAGTCCAATATTCTGACGATAATAGATATAAACATTCATCAGCAATGATGTAATAATGCACAAAGTCATCTGAAGGAAATTGATGAACTATCAGCTCATTAAATAGAAGAAACGGCCAATATCGGAAAAATTTTGGTCACTCTCTTCCATCCCAGACCTGCATGTATCTTGACTAAATTTCACCATGACGACCCCGGCCCCATTGGGCGTTGTATGCCCTTATTTATCACCCCACTTCACGCAGTGATCCTGGCACTCAACGGATTCTTTCCAAAGAAGATAGCAAGCGTCAGATTCGACATAGCATATTCAGCCGTGGCGCATGGAAGACGGAATGTGTTTGAAAGATGGTTCCCTGCAAGATAGAAGCGATCAACAGTGTTCAATGATTTCAGTAAGACATGATGGTGTTCTTTACATCAATCCTAATCACTGACCACTATTCTTCATCAAAATAAATTTCCAAGTCGTTTTGCAGAGAATGTATCTCAGCCACACCTTGATTGTGACTGTTCATTTGAACACCATGCCATTTATGATTGTGTTTTATTTACATACCCCCTGTCGACACATAAAGGGTGACTTGAAATTTTGTTTCCAGACTTAAAATTACAATGGAACTCTTTGCAAGTTTGCAATTTGGACATCTTGACTTAAGATGTCGCTTGGGATTTCGCTCTATCCACGTACAGTCAATGATAGCTCTATCTTGAGGCCAGCTTGCAATTTGTTTCTGGATAACTTCCTTTACAGAATACTTGGGTTCTTTCCCCACCTGGGCCAGCTTGACACTTTCTTTCCATGACGATAATAATTATAACGACTGTATAGATTCTTTTTAAAATTAGAATATTGATATCTTCCCACAATATGTGACTTGGCAATGTATTCCGTCCACATACACCAATGGATGGCATCACCTGATTTTTGTGATAAACCGCGATTCTCTCCAAATTTGGTATGTCAAACTTTTGCCGCACGTTGTGACTTAGGGTTGGATTCCGCTCACACACATCCATACCTGGCGCCACATGGAAATTTCGCTTCTCGACAATGACAATAGATTGACGCAACTCATTAGTTCCATATTTTGCATGTGTATATCATGCATAAAGACTGGAATCGCCTTACACCCACATATATCCATAGGTGTCACCACCTTGGACCAGCTTGGACCTGTGCTGTCAGGAGAAGTTGATGTGTTTTGTCGAAAATCAGCCCACATGTCAGCGTTGTTATTGTTGCTGAATACAGGTCAGACAGTCAACACTCAAATGTTTTGGCCTGACAATATTCCCGAGATACATAGAATTATTTTGATATACATGTATGAAATATGAATAAGCTCTGTGTTTAGGGCCACATCTGAGCGAGACCCCAGCTGTAGGCCTTTTCACAACAACCGCCCAAGATATTTCACTACAGTCCTCCCTTATAGAATGAGGGCTACTTGGGTTAATTTGAAAATATTTTGCAGGTGGACAGAAAACCATGAAGAATATTTTTTTCAATTCATTTTATTATTTTAGCCAGCCATAGCAGCTTCTGCCATAGTATTTCAATTTATTTGAGAGCCTCTGTCAACATTCCAAAAAACAATCATTTACAGCCATGCATGAGGCATGCTGCATCAGTTCTAAATTTCAGATTTCCTTTCATAGTTCTAAATTTCTAATATGACCTTTTCAACACGGCAAATGGCTATGCCTTAGAGTTTACACAGACCGAGAGAGACTTTCTGATCAGAAAACTAAATATATGCATTCATTATGAGCATGGTTGTCATGTATGGTATGGTACTAAAGACAAGGACTAATCTCCTGTAATTCGATTTGATTTTCGGGACAAGAAGCAAGTATTTACTGCCCACAGACTTGCTTATTTTCTGGCCAATGACTGTTCATTTACTAACAAAACTTACATTATGTCACATTTGTGTCACTGTAAGCTTTGTATAAATATTTCACATTTGAGTTTGGAAAATACATGCATCTGTAGATATAATAATTTTGTAAAGGTCACAATGGTTATCAGAACTGCATAATTAGGTAAGAGAACAACCACTTGTATTACAGTTCAGTTTACTTGTTCTAATTAATAAAATAGTTATATTCTGCACCAACACCTTCAGCCACATATGTGTACATCGACATTTGTCACAATTTGTTTTCGCTTTTCCTACGCCTTGCATAATAACGTTGCTTTATGTAGGCCCTATGCAGATGGGGTTTTTTTCTCTTGCAGCATTTTTTTTTGTCTGACTATCACCCATTGTCATAATTTGATAGAGTGGATCTCTCTTTGTGTATTTTACCGAGAGCTCCTGCCAAAAGCAAGGTTGATTTCCCTTTTTCAAATGTGGAGATGTGAACTGCAGAATGACACAGTCCATTGAAATTCTTACTCCATGAGGTGTTTTTTGGTGCAAAAGTAAACACACGGTGATTCAAACTTTCGCACCTATTCGGCGTGTGGAGTATTTGTTGAAACATTCTAAATTTTTGCTTTGTCTTCATTGCTCAAAACTAAGTGTTTTCTATAGGGCAGAAAGTTTGGGCTGTACGATTTCAATTGTGCCCGGCAGACAGGTGATTTTTTTCTACAGTCTCGATGATTTTCATTGAAACATGCGGTTATGTTTTCAATAGCTGCTTTTGCTTTTTGGGTGAATAGATCCTGTTTGCAATACTTTTTTTTTTGCCAAGGCTGGAAATCTCTGGAGTGACATTCATAGGAAATACAGAATATTTCGAACAGATTTTATCCGATTTTTATGCCGGACACACCAAAATGTTCAGAATTGTTTGCTTTATTCACGTGATAGATTAAGAGATATTTCAGAGAAACATTTTTTCCCTTTTAGGATGGCCTGCACTGTTTCGTCATCCCAATGTTGTAGGTGTCACAGACTGGAATTCCCCTCAAAGCCTGATTTTAAATTTGAAAATTCCATTTTTTTAGATTGTATTGATATAAATTCAGCCTAAAGGTTGATCGAAAATCAGAATGGATGAATTCAGATTTTTTTTTATGAAAATTAGTGGTGAATTGGTAATGACATCATGCACATGGGAACGAGGCTATCATTTGGGCGCCATTTTTTTTTCACTCTGGCCGACGACATTGAAATCGACCTGGAGATGGGTGTATAATTTCCACTTTTTTGAAAGCTACTCTAGTTATACTTGACAAAATCGTAGTGAATATAAACATCTCATTTGCGGAGTGGATACCTGAGCGGTCAGGAGAAGTTGATGTGTTTTGTCGAAAATCAGCCCACATGTCAGCTTTGTTGTTGTTGCTGAATACAGGTCAGTCAGTCAAACGTTTTTTCAACAATCAAATCTTTTGGCCTAAAAATATTCCCGAGATACATAGAATTATTTTGATATATGAAATATGAATAGGCTATGTGCTTAGAGCCTCATCTGAGCGAGATCGCAATTGTAAATGTGGAGCTGTGAACTGCAGAATCCATACATCAAAAAAGTTATTTAAATATATTACATGCACAATTTTATTGTAGCAGAACCAATACATGCAAAAGAGCATTTAGATATGTTTCATGCATTTATTTGCCTTATATGTGTGAATGTGCCAAATAAACATAAACATGCAATATTTCATGACTTTCACATTTCATATGACATTCATACACAAACATACAAAACATCACGTGCAAACAGTAATTTGGCAAGATTGAAGCCTGCCCTGTTATATAACCACAGAAAATACATATATACAAACATACATGGAAAAGTAGAGGGAGGGAGGGGGAGGGAATTTGGCTTAATGTCACACTCAAGTTTGTTTCACTCATATGGTGACAGTCAGTTTGGTTGGTGGAGGAAACCAGAGTACCCGGAGAGAACCACCGCCCTGCGGTAAGTAACTGACAAACTTTCACACAAAAGTAGAACAACCATTATATGATCTATTTTAAAGCTTTCTATCATAGTATATTGTATAGGAGTTACTTGAACTGTTTGAAGGTGTTTGTGGATAAATTTCGAATATCGCTGATTTTTTAGATTTCGTAATATTTGATGTTCCGATGGAATGGTTGAATTGAACTTTTTTTAGATGCAAGTAGGCTCAAAATGACCCCAATGCGATAAGATTAAACATTTATAAGCAATGTTGGTATTTATTATCAAATCTACACCTGCTATAGTTTGCCCTAATCCTCCTTTGAGATTCTGCTGTAGACTAAAAATTCTCACCCTCTGGAGCCTCAGCCAATAGGTTACACTGCGCCTGCGCCCAAACGCACTTCCCCAAATCCTTTTTCTTCTCTAAGCCTATAAGCGTGATGCGTGCAAGGCCGAGAAGAGTGCGGGGAGGCTGGGTCGGGCAGTCAAGACTATAGCAGGTTTGATTTGATAATAAATACCAACATTGTTTATAAATGTTTAATATTTATTGCTCAAATCTACACCTGCTATAGTTTGCCCACTACCAACAGTAGGAGGTGGGCCCCGGCTTTGTTGAAGTGTGGCTGTAACCGCTGAGATGATCAGAGATGGATGGTACCGTAAATTGAGCCCGTTAGTAAACCCTGGGCGTAAAGCACTGTAGGGGCTAAGGGGCAATTTTTAGTAAGACGGTAAGAAGGGTATAAGGACCGAGGCTTCTGAACCCGAATACTAGTGGAACCAACTGACCATGGTTGTGTTACGTTAATTGAACCCGTCAGTAAACCCTGGGCGTAAAGCACTGTAGGGGCTAAGGGGCAGTCAAGACTATAGCAGGTTTGATTTGATAATAAATACCAACATTGTTTATAAATGTTTAATATTTATTGCTCAAATCTACACCTGCTATAGTTTGCCCAATACCAACAGTAGGAGGTGGGCCTCGGCTTTGTTGAAGTGTGGCTGTAACCGCTGAGATGATCAGAGATGCATGGTACCGTAAATTGAACCCGTTAGTAAACCCTGGGCGTAAAGCACTGTAGGGGCTAAGGGGCAATTTCTAGTAAGACGGTAAGAAGGGTATAAGGACCGGGGCTTCTAAACCCGAATACTAGGGTACCAACGATATGCTTCAATCGCCAATTTCTTACTATGAAATTTTCTTGGATGCCCGACACTAGATTTACCTAGAAAAATAAATACATTTATACTCACTGTATTTACTAGTGTCGGGGTCTTGATAGCTGACTTGGCTGGTATTGGCGATTACCGATATGCCGTGACTCTTAACCATCTTGCAGACTGGTCGGTCGGCTTGTGATCGGTACTGCCCCCACCCCTCCCTCTTTTTTCTTTGAAGACTAGGCGACTACATGTTGGGCAGCAACGAGCGGCCCTAACATGGTCAGGTTGTCTGTTTGTACTGACAAGTCTCTCAGATAGAAATCTGTAAACGTGGAATTGGCACTCCAAGCACAGGTTTGGACAATGTCATCCAGCGATACGTTCTTCCATAAAGGCCATGATGTTGCGATGGCTCGTATTTCACGAGAAGATGCAGAGGCTAGCAGGGGGGGGGGGCATCGAGGGATAGTTCGTATGTCCATTTAATGGTCGACGTATTGCTCGTACTGGAACACTGGACATAACGGGATAATTCATATGTCCATTAATGTTCTTGCTCAACCAGGAGGCCACCGTATTCTTGGTAATGTCTTGAGTAGCCCTTGGGAGAAGAGAGAGCATCAGTAGTCGACAAGAACCTCTGATAGGATCGGTACGGCTGAGGTAGTGACGTATTGCTCGTACTGGACACAGTAAGATGTCGTTATCAAGTCCTTGAACAAAATCTGATAATGCAGGGATGGAACACAGACGTTGAGCACAAGGTTCTTGTCGTACAGTCTCATTCTTGACGATGAACTTATTAACAAGTGGAAGGATATGTGTGCCCAATCTGCCGTTCAAGTCATTGATTTCCTTTCCAAGGTATGAAGCTCGGATACTCTAGACGCCAGGGCGAAGGTCGCTAGGAAGGCAGTCTTGTAGGAAACAGCTTTCATAGAGGTTGACTGTAATGGTTCAAAGGGTGGTGGGCGAAGGTATGCGCTGAGAAACCACACCAATGTCCCACTTCGTAATAGTTGTCGGGAACGACGTGACTGTAATGCGCAGGCATGTAGAAGAGCAGAGATATTGGGATCCAGGCTAATGTCAATGCCAGCAGATAAACGTAGAACCCGGGCCAAGGTTGATCGGTACCCTTCAATAGTGCTGCTTTTGAACTTCTTATCTTGGTGCAGGTGAAGAAGAAAACAGTATCGGGATCGGAGCCTCGACGTCGATACCATGAGACGAAAAAATCTCCACTTAGACTGGTGCTGTGATGTGGAAGATCGGTTGGGTGAAACCCTCGTCTCTGCAATATCTGATTGAAAATCGTTGGTCTGTGAGGGTGCACTTGGTAATCTGCAGACGTATAAGTTGAGCCACTGAGGGTTGTGATGGGGTATCCCGCAGGATAGGCTTAACAGGTTGGCCCAAACTGGTAGGCGACGTGGAGAGGCGGTGAGTAGAGGAATCAGGGTCGGAAAAACCACGGTCGAGGAGGCCACCACTGAGCAATGAGAAGAATGATGCAGTCGTGTTGAACAATCTTCTGTAGTATTTCCTGCAGTAAGGCAATGGGTGGGTAGGCGTATGCCAGGAATTTGTGCCAGTTGATCGATAGGGCATCGATGGCGTAGGCTCGAGGGTCCAGAACCGGACTGACGAATAGGGAATGCTGTGCATTGTTCCTTGTCGCAAACAGGTCGATCAGCGGGTTTCCCAGATGCTGGTGATGTGTTTGGAGACCTCTGGATGCAGTTGCCATTCGGTCTGTAGTACAGTGTCTGGCGAGACAGATGATCTGCTAATACATAGAGCTGACCTGGGACATGACGAGCACGCTTGTGGCAGTGATGTTGCAAAGCCAGTCGAAGAGGGTCCAAACCAGACGGAATGTTGGGAAGGATCCGGTGGTACCCATCTTGTTGGTATGAACAAGGACAGTTGAATTGTCTGTTGCTGATGGGACGAGACGAATTCACCAGTAGATGACTGAAGATATATGGACTGCAATATGACAGCTTTCATTTCCAAGAGGTTGATATGACATCATGATGTCCGATGTCGACATCTGTCGGACATCTCTAGGCTCGTCTCTTGGGCTCCCAAGCCTGTCTCGGACGCATTGGTGTAGAGATTGTGTAGTGGTGCTGACGGTACAATATGGTACTCCCCGCAGGACATTGAACGGGACTGCCACCAAATCAGATGGACGACCCTGACGTATAACCGCGGATTAGACACTTGTAATTATGCAGGATTCGATTGATACATCGTATTTTGTGATCAGCAGCGATATCTTAATTCGCCAAAGTTTAAAGGAAATTCATCGCTTATGAATAGCCTTTTGCTCCAAACGCTCGAGGCAATATTTTCACTTATTCAAAATCATCACATCGTAGCACTTAGGATCTAGTCATTTAATGTATAAGCGTTGATATGTATACGCCATTTACTCCGACTGGAATATTATCTATCCAGTACTGGATCTTTGTGTCGAAATTTTAAGCAAGGGTGTACACAGTTTGTCTTAGCTCTGGAGAATTTGAAGCCATTTTCTAGACACCATTCCTGAATTCTATTTAGATAATATATTGATATAAGATATTGATATCAGACAGTTGTACCCAACCGAACTTGGAATTGTCTATCGAATTGTGTAAAAACAAACGGGTAAACGGCCCTTAAATCCCATATTATGGAAGATTTAGTATATCCATGCAGTATCATAGTATTTTTTTCTGAAAAGAAAAACCACATGTTCATCCTTCGCGAATCAAGTCTGACTAAATGGTCAAAGATACTTTTATTTTTAAGGGAACCAGCTTGAATATCAGTGAGTTTTTCAGTTTCAATGCGTTCCATTGTTTTAGAAACAAAGCTAGTCCGTGAAATCGGACAATAACTACTAACGTCTGTATGGTTACGGCGAGGCTTTGATACTGGTATGACAATGGCATTATGCCATGACGGTGAAAGTCTTCTGTTACCCAACATCTGTGTAATATGATTTCTACAGAAGATTCGGGTAGATATTTCAGAAATTGATAACTGATATTATCAGGGCAGAAGCATGAAGTTCGTTCATTGAAAAAAAACCCATAACCTTCACGCTTATCGGAGAAAAATTATATTTCACTCTTCTTTGAGGAAATTTTGAAATTTAGGTGCAGGATTTTCTGACCTATGTTTTTGGCAATTGTTTCACCTCACTTGTTTGTAATTTACACTCTGTCAGTTATAACCTAATTTGCATCATTAAGATGATGAATACTGGACTTGATTTGGTGAATCATGTTCCCAGCTTCGTAATACGAGTATGTGTATTGATTTTAGAAGCCTAATTTTTCCAATATTCATGGCGCTACAAGCTTTAGCTTAAGTAACTCTGAGATATTTCAAACTTTCACGATTAGGATATAGGCGGAGGCACCGTTCAACTTTCTTCATTTCCTTGCATCTTTACATCTTCGTTAAACCATCATTTTTAATCTGTGCAACTGCTGAAGATGTGGGTATGGTTTCATTGGCAATTGCAATCAGCACACCTGAGAAGTGTGTGAGTGAATAGAATTTAACGTCGCTTTTAACAATATTTCAGCTATATTGCGACGAACCAAATAAGCACCACCCAGCCCAGTTGCGTTCCTGCTAGAAGAAGAAATCTTTGAAGCAGCATGGAACCAGACATCCTCCATCCACCCTATAAAACACTGATGGCAGCACACAAGACACGGACAGGACACTTACATGGTGTAATAAAGACAAGCGATATTACAGTGCTAGACATCATATTATCAAGTTCGTGTTGCTTCTCAGCAAAATACATTGAAGCAACAGGAACCCATGCCTACCGGACACTCACCACCCACCCGCGCATACCCGAGAATAAATGTACAGGATCAGGAATATTGGTGGAAGAGTTCATTTGTAGATTTTATACACAAAGCTTTTCAAAATCCAGCCAATTTGATCTCTTAAACTCCCACAAAGATCACCATGAACAGACCAAGAAAATTCTTCGAGTATAGGAAGGTCGCAAAGTGAGATATCTAATGCTGAATAGGTTCCATGAGCTGAGGACAAATGTGTATAAGAACCACCATTAAAGATACACAAGGAATTTCTTGTATAAAACCTTCAAGAATTTTTCCTTTGCAGCTCTCTTTATTATCCCAGCTATACAGCGACGATCAAACAAAATCAAAAGTATTCAAGTTGATAACTTAGTAATCCACCACACTTACCATGTACATGCAAGAAAAATTATATAGCAAACCGTGTTCTCTCACATAACCTAAAATACAATCTTCTTTTACCAGACTAAATAGATCTTAAGTTGCTGCTAGATAAAAACAATCTCTTACAATCTTCAAATCTGTACAGTCGATAAAAATGCGTCGCTGTGAGATCTTCGTGACATGGATTACACCTTGAGACTGACTTTCTTTCTCTTGAAATTTAATGATTTAATCTTGTATTGTCGATTTTGCATTACCTGATCATGGTTTGATCGAAACGTTACCGGCTGCTCAGATGAGTTTAGCCTACAGTTTTTTTTAACCAGCGAAGTTTGTTATTGTCCACAGAATTTCATGCAGATTGAAACACCTTTCTCACACAAGCCCAGATAGGTCTGATATCGCTGTATGGGATTTCAAAAGGATAAACATCAAGATCTAGGACTGCCTTAGCCAATTTTCAGCCTCAGTAGTACCTTTGATGCCAACTTGACTAGGCAATCAACAGAACAATTTCAATCTGTTGATCAAATCTGGTCATATAATTACAGAATATTCCACATTGTGGGACGAGTTGAATTTCCACTTTTAATCACTTGAAGGCATGACAGTGAATCTGAGAATAGGACATTTTTCCATTTAGTTAACCTAATACCTCCCAAAGCCGAGAATAGAGCTTTTGCTTCTGCAGTGAATATCTACCTGGTAGTCGAGAGGTTTTAGGTTTGGAGCTAAAGATAGTAGCACATCCTACTCTCCCACCATCTTTAGAACCAGCTGTATAAAAAAACCTGATGCCATCTGTATTTTTCTCTTAGTACACCAAATTATTGTTGATAAACCAGCTGGATCGCGTCTGCCTTTATATTTCATCAGTGTAGCATCTAATTCTGGTTTAGCTAACTGCCATGGTACAATTGCTTAGACCTTGTTTCGTAAAAGTTGACTAGTTTAATGCCAACTGCTACAATGTGTGGTTTCATACCAATTCCAGGAGATGCAATAATGGAGGGTTTTCAACCCTCAGTACGTCGATTTCTATTTGTAATATACCTCCATTATTCGGACTCTTGAATTCATATGAAACCACACATCGTAGAAGCTGGTATTAAGCTTAGTCAAATTGTACCTAACAAGCTCTTACCAATTACACCATGGCAGTCAGTTAAACCAGAAGTAGATGTTACACTGACGAAATATAAAAAGGCATCCACGATCCAACTAGTGTATACACAGGAATTCTGCTGAGAGAAAAATACAGATCATATCAGGGCTATTTATAGAGATGGTTCCTAAGATGGTGAGAGATTAGAATGTGCTACTATCTTCAGTCCCAAAGCTAAAACCTGTCGACTACCAGGTAAAAGTTCGATATTCACTGCAGAAGCTCTATTGTCGGCCTTCGAATGTATTGGGGTCATTGAAGTGAAAAAAGGTCATATTCTCGGATTCACTTTCATGCCTTCAAGCGATTAACAGTGGAACTTCAACTCATTCCACCATCTTCAATATTGTACAATTATAGGACTCTAGATTTGATAAACAGATTGATATTGTGTTTTGTTGGTTGCCTGGTCATGTTGGTATCAAAGGTAATACTGAGACTGATATAATGACTAAGGCAGCCCTAGATAATGAGGCTGGTCCTGTTGGAATCATATATAGCGATTTCATACCCTCTATCTGTGATTATGTGAGAAAGCTGTTTCAATCTATATGGAACGGCGTGGATAATAACTAGGTTCACAAGTCCATAAAAACGGTACGCTATACTCATCTTAACAGTCGAAAGCTTTTCGATCGAGCCATGATCAGGAATGTAGAATCGATCATGCACGATTAGCTCACGAATATTTTCTAAAACAGAGCCAGTCCCAATGTTTATTCCATCCCACGAAGATATCACATTGAAACATATTCTTATCGACTTTATATTTTAATATTCTTTTTATCGAGCAGCTACTTCAGAAGGGTAGAGGAGGATTGTAGTTTAGGTTATTAGAGAGACATCAGTTTGTTATATAAATTTTAATGTATGTACCTGGTTTAATGTGTTGGAATACCAAATTATTAACTTGAATACTTAGAATCGTGTTTGATCACTCCTGAACGCCATGCTAAACCTTACTTCTCTCAGTCATAAAAAACGAGAAGGTAGTAATGGCGGACCTCGGTCTTCTCGAACTGCGTTGATCTAAAACGACCTGAACAGCGAAAATCTGAGAAATAATTTCAAAGTTTCACTATAGGTATTTATCGAAATCGTTCATCAAATATAACAAACATAAAAAAGATCTGAAATCTATAGAATAAAACAAATTTCTCGGAGCGAAGGGCATGCAATTCCGACTCCCAATCTGACTCATCCGGGCTCCAGAGAGACGGAATTTAAAACGATCTTGAAGGTCGGATTCGCCTCATCGGTTTAACAGGGCGAACGCATCTCTACTACGTACGTGTTATCTTCAGATCCACCCTGATCAATATGTATCTAGGTGCAGTTCACCCATCAGATCCACCAGACGGCTAGCATCAGTGAATCGTTTTCGTGCTTCGAACCCCTCATTGTCAGCCCCCAGATTCCTTGCGTCTGGCGGTGTCCTTGAACCATAATACCGATGTCAACCGAGATTATTTGGCTTTGCGTCCGTATCACTGCGTTTACAGGTATGAACGGTACGGGTACTGGATAAAATTAAGGTCCCGTTCAAACTAAAATCAACTTGACAGAACAGGGAGTGTAGTCAGTTATTAACAGACCCCACATTGGTCCATGTTTGTGCCGTCTTTATTCAAGATCTTGGCTCTGACATATATATGCGTGTTCGCTAAATTGATAGTCCTCACCGAAACCGCTAATACCGTTAGCATTCCTGTTCACTGGTGTGCGTCGGAGGAACCAAAATAAGTCCACTTCTCTGTTCGCGCACTCGCAAAAGAAGGGGTGTATTTGTTGCCATTTGTATTTTGCTGATCTGCTTTACGTATCAACTCAGTACAAGCCTGTTTCATTCTACCTACAGCAGATTCCTTCGTATTTTGGCCCGACAAAACATCACCTGCAATTTTTAGGCCCGTCTGAACGGCGTGTTTGCCTAACGACTTAGCTCCGCGAGGTAACAAAGGTGACGTCGATTAAAGATTCCTTCGATTGTTTCCGGTCCAGTGACCTCTCAGCATTCTAGCCCCAGAAAATACGAGTAACTCGTGACTGACTTGGGACGTTTAACGCTTTGCCAATGGAATTATAAAGCGTGGTCGTGTTCAGATGAAATGGGGTGACCGTTTTCGTCGGAAGTGAAGCGTTACAGCCACTTTTTCCGAATCGAAAGGTACCCGCATACCGGTGTCATATCTATTTCCACCGTATTGAAATTTTTATTCTGCAAGCCGAAGCATTTAACGTGATCATATGTTTACCTGACGTATTCGCCGTTTATTTCCGGGAATGAAAACAATGCGTAGTAGGGGTACCAAACCATCACCCACTATACGCGGTTCAACGAAGTCGAAATAGACGTACAAAGTAATCATATTCATGTTTATTTAGCCGGTTTAACTACCAGTATAAGTACCCCGTCCGTATTTATTATGAGTATATCCCCAAATAAAGGCTTTTGATTGGACAACAGCCGAGAATACAAATAACATACAAGAGAGAATATGACGGATACAACATGAAACGGTGGTTTCAGATTGGACAAGATCCTACGAGAATTGTAAACGTACCCAACGCGGCTCCCTCAGTTGGTTATGAGGAAATGTTGGGAAGAAAAAACTTGTGAACATGTTGATCTTTCTTTCAACTGTTTGCATCATTGAGATAAGACATTATGGGACTAGGTAAAGAAGACGTTATAGCGTTACGGCATCACCGCGTTAAAACAGGCGATCAGCAAACAGACCCACCACCACTACCCTCCACCCCCGCCACCACCACCACCCTCCGTCACCAACCACCACCACCACCCCCCGCCACCAACCACCACCACCCGCCACCCCCACCACCACCCCCCGCCACCACCCATCACCATCCACCACCATCGGCCAGCATCCGCCCGCATCATCACAACCACAGACTTCATTTTACCGTTGTATCGCTGTCCACGCTTAATTTTGTTCGCTTATTATGTTTGTTGAAATTGATCTTATCCTCTTTCTGATGCAATTGTTTGTCCATCAGGTCATCCAGATCCCTGATCAGATCCACGAACTCGAGAGCCCGAGACTAAATTACACGTATATATTATCTCATCCGGCAAATGGAGAGAGAATATGTTCGCAGTATTTAATATATCCTCCCTCTCGTATACCAGTTCTCCATTTTCATTTCACTTTATATCTGTACTCGTGTTAGCCCTGTTGAGTAAATGTTGCGCCATTTTCTGCATGGTTTTGGAGACGCTCTCTAAAACTTATTGTTCAACATTACACACACCCGGCTGTTCGATTTTCGGTTGGGGGACCTTGAACTTTATCCCTCACAACGACGTTGTTCGTCCCGTGATTCGTCCCGTGACGAAATGAACGTCAACCATGACGGCCGAGTTATACTCGCATACATTCGCTTTGGTTCTTTGATCTACGACTATTGGTTTGGCTAATCGACACGACGTGACATCGGACCTATGATCTGACGGAGCTATGTCGATGATATTTGTAGTCAGTTGTTTGCAAAATATGTTACGCGTCTCGGGTACGAGCATGGGTGAATGAGTGAATAGGATTTAACGTCGATTTCACCATTGTTTGAGTCGTATCGCGGCGAACCAATCAAGCAGCACCCAGTCAAGATGCGTTCCTGCAACTTCAAAGAAAAAATCTTTCAAGCAGCATGGAACCAGAAACCCTGCATCCACCACATAAAACACTGAAGACAGCACACAAGACAAAGACAGGACGTACACGGTACAATAAGGACAAGTGCTATTACAGTGCTAGACATCACATTATCAAGTTCCTGTTGCTCCTCAGCAAAATGCGTTGAAGCAACAGGAACCAGTGCCCACCCAACCACCCGCTACGAGAATGGAAATGCTAAAACAAGACATCTGTACGACGGATATTAGAGAGAATTACGGTTGAACGTTGCGTTCAGCGATATCTCGGCTATATAGCGACTATAAAACAAAATTCTAAGTATTCAAGTTAATACTTTAGTTATACGAAAAACCGATTTCTCAACCTAAAATCTATCCTCTTTTACCCGTCTAAAAACATCTTCTAAAGTAGCTGCTCAATAAAAAGAATGTCTGTGTTCTACACAGCCGACAAGAATGTTTCACTGTGAGGGTCTGGCTCATGCTTTAGTAAATGTTTGAGCTAATCGTGTATGACCGATTCTACATAGACTGATCACGGCTTGATCGACACGTTTCCCGCTGTTCAGATGAGTATAGCCTATAGCTTCTTTGAACTCGTGCAGTTTGTTATTCTCCACAGCATCCCGTAAAGATTGAAACCACTTTCTCACATAACGAAACCAACGAAGCACAACATGAATCTGTATATAAAATCTACGTTCATATAATTGTAGAATTTTCAAATGATAGGGTGAGTCTCAATCATTCGAAGGCATGACTGTGGAAAATATGACATTCTTATATAATAGACCCAATGCCTTCCAAAGCTAACAATAGATCTTTGGCTTCGGCGCTGAAAATCTAACTTTTACCTGGAAGTCGACAGGTTTTAGTTTGGGAACTAAAGATAGTAGCCCAAGTTACTCTCACCATCTTTAGAACCATCTGAAAAATAGCCTGATGCGATCTGTATTTTCTCTCAATAGACCAAATTATTGTGTATACAGAGATAACTCGTGTCTGCATTTTTTCAAATATTTCTTCACTGTAATATCTGCTTCAGGTCTGGCTAACTGCCATGGTGAAAATGTTAAGAACTGTTAAAATTTTACCAATCTTAATACCAGCTGCTACAATGTGTGGTTTCATACGAATTCCAAGAGGTGGAGCTTCCAAGAGCTTTCGTGCACTTAGCTTTCAAGCAATTTATTTGTGATAAGAACGTTGATCGGTGGTCAAACAATATCCTAAGAATTTGACCGCATTTACTACTTTGATCTCAGTTCCATCTGGATCATTGTGCTGGAAATAGGTTCTGCAAAGTTGTATACAGTTTGTCTTATCTCTGGAGAATTTGAAGCCATTTTATAGACACCATTCCTGCATTCTATTTAAACAAAGCTGTAATGTTCTCTCAACATTGTGTATGCTTTTCTCACTACGCCATATGTTGAAATCGTCTACAAAGAGTGAACCATAAATTGATACTCATGATGCTAACTAGAGCCTATCGACTTTTTTATATGTCGATGTTTGGGAATCATAGAAACGATTAATATTTGCTATGCATGTGATCATCAGCATACATCTGAACTTCACCACGGTTTTTGGGCAAAACCTAAATAGTAAAGTATTGTTCTTTTATCAAAATAATATCACAAGCAAATGAACTAGAGTTCTGCATATTACAGTTAGACTCGCTGCAATGCATTGGCTACCCAGCCAACATTTGACATTGCTCGCAAAAACTTGGCAAGTTTCATATTCGCAGGATTCAAAACAAAAATCGAGTGATGCATCACTGAAGATGAGCTGATGCTGAAATTTGAATAGCAATCCTGATCCTCCATCCAGGTCTGTGTACTTCGTACTGGTACATAACTATTACTCAAATGGTCGGTTGAAAATAACAGCAACGGACGGACGCATGCTTCGCCGTGTTCATCGAAAAGTCGAGCTTATAAGGGAGATATGCTGAAGAATGATCTCTTGCTTGTCGTCGAGGGAATGAAACGTGGGCGTCTCTCCAGTTTTAATTTCATCTTTGTTCAAAGGGGATGAAATATCTGGCTGCTGATTTTGCTCAATTCTGAGAAAATATTAGGTCATGAATGTGACTTGCCACTCCTAAAAATTATGACCGATCTTATATCTATGACACCCATATTCTGCCAAGGTAGGTCAGAGATGAGGACTAATCCTATGAAACGTACATAATTAATCACACCCATGATCACTGATAAAACCATAAATGTCTCTCACTCATGATCCCCGCGTTGTGCTCTTGCATTCCATCTACGATCTTACATGTGTAAGGATGTGGAAGGGTCTAGAGTCTAGTCGTGCCAGTGCCGTCCAGCTAGTCTTATCTAATGGTACAAACTTCCAGTTAATTTGCTTCTAATATTACATAATAATGCAGAAGGGTCCTAAATCACTCAAGTGTGAATTGCCATTATGGCTGGTTTAATGACATTACATTCTTTTCTCAGCAAAAAGGTAAAAAACAACATAACATCCTTGAAGGAAGCATGTTCAAAACATAACTTTGTGAGATGTTATGAAAATGATTCCTCATAGAAGTCCGCATAGATTTGGGCCAAAATTCTCAAAAAGGGGCTTCAAGGTGAATCTGGAATTACACTGATCCAAATTTCAAGGTTGTTTAACGGCATTGCTCTCGATTGATAGCTAGCGATGCAGAGAACTGTCTAAGATTTTGTGCTTATGATAATGTAACATTTGAGACATCTTATTCCTTATTAATACGAAGTTTCAATGATAAACTAAAAGGTGCTTAACTCTTGGTAACTAGATGACCTGGTAACTAGATGACCTTGAAACAAGAGACAAGTGGTTACACGCCCACGCTGAATCCGACAAATGTCAAATACAAGAAAATATTAGTTTTCCTTCAAATAGATTCCTTTACAAGAAAATATTAGTTTTCCTTCAAATAGATTCCTTTCGGATGGGAACATTTTTCACGATTTAAGAAAAATGCGAGGGAACGCGATGAAGTAAAACTTTGTTCTCGAGTTAAGAGATATAAAGTTCATAAATGACTCCTTACCCAGTTAAATTATTAAATGTATGCTTTCTATTTCTCAACTGTTTAACTGAATGTAGCTGTTTCATACATGTATCAAACATGAATAGTCCAACCTCATAGTATAGTTAGAACT
>JAVTVY010035617.1:0-15207 GCA_036873755.1 Hanleya hanleyi | reverse complement strand
AAGGTGATCCTTGCGATGATTTATATCCCAGTCACGCTTTTAATGTAAATGTTCATGTGGACATCTTGGATGACATGACGCATGACCCATAGCACCGGCTTGATCGGTGTTAGATACAACTATTTCAGAGCGATGATGTGGTCCCAGCAGACAAAGCTCCAAATAATGTTATATTGATATGTGAATACCAGGTGCTAGCTAAGGAAATGAGTATAAGCACACCATCATCGAATACTTCTACTCACTACCAAACTGCATTTGCTCTGGAAGATTTATTCCTACGAAGTAGGCTCTCATTTACAAATTGTTCGGTAATGAGTGAGTGAGTGAGTCAGTCAATCCGAATCCTTTCGTCGGCAAAATAAGGAGAACCGTTGACATTAGAACCTTGATTTTTGGCATAAAGGTGCATTAAGGGACAGTTACAAACAAGTTCTGAACTGACCTACTTCTGATGAAAATTTCTGGTGATTTTTGATGAAAATCTCTGCTGATTCTGACATTCTGACTTTCCAAGAGTTCAGTTCGCGTCGGAGTCCTGATGCCCATGCCCCTACTTCGTAGGTCCTGTGACGTTAGTCACACTGCCATGTTTAACAAAGGCAAAACGTTTCTCAAGGAAAGAGGTATTTAGCTTCCAACACCACATAGTGTTATACCAAAAGTGTACTGGACTAGCAAATTGCATAGAACACCATGCAAAGCTAGGTTCATTGCTGGTTCTATAAGCGGCATCACCAATTTTTTTTCAACCTGTTGACGATGAACCTACAGAGGGTTAAAGCATTTTGGGAAGGTATTGCGCCACTGTTTCTAAACATGAGCAGTGTGACTAACGTCACAGGACCTACGAAGTACAGTAGGCATTAGGACTCGAACACGAACTGAACTCTTGGAAATCCCCACCCCCAGTTGAAATCCTGCCTATATTAAGATGGGCACTGATTTTCATCATAAATCACCAGAAATTTCCATCAAAAATAGGTCAGCTCAGAACTTGTTGGTAACAGTCTCCTAATGCGCCTTCGTTCCAAAATAAATAACGATCACCGATTTAGTTTTACATTTTTTTTAAGGAAACAGATTGAATAATATAAGTTCACTAGATTTCAAGCTTTACGTGTGAAAATACATCTACATCTCTTTAGTGGTTTTTAGTGCCCTTGTCCAGGATCAAAACAACTTTTTAAATCACATTATTTTCCCAACAATACACCAATTTTTTATATATAGTACTATAGTATAGAAAGGTAGCATTTATGTAGTTTACGGTAATTCACCTCGAGACCAACACCTTTTATGCACAAGATAATAATGATTCTATGTGATTTTCCTGAGCATAACCGGTACAAAGACGAATAAATAGCGTCTCTACATCACGTTGTTATTTAGATATATGAGACAACACATTTTGGGTATCGGCAATCTGATGAATTTACTATTCCGGTTTCCTTGTTTCACATTATATTCTATGGCAGTTGATCGTTGATTTTCTTTATGATAACGTTAAACCACCTCAGCTTCGTTGTGCAAACAGCGTTGAATTTTTGAGGGTATATGCAGTAGGGTATTTTTAGCCGGAGTGTAACTGATAGGCCTACTCATTAAATGCGATAAAACGCTGGAGCAAAACGGACCACAGTTTTCTTGGCAATGATGACATGTTTGGATGTGAAACAGGATACACGTTACAGGCTACAGCTTACATATATATAACAATATACTGAAGTGTTAATTATAAATCTAATTTTAATCAGAATTACTTCAGATCAGAACTTGCTGGAAACAATGCCCTAATGCACGTTCATGCCAAAAATCAAGGTTCTAATGTCAACGGTTCTCCTTATTTTGCCGACGAAAGGATTCGGATGGACTGACTGACTGACTGACTCATTACCGGACAATTTGCGATCTGTAGCCTAGGAACTTACTTTGGCGCTTATTCCTACGAAGTAGGCTACAGATCGCAAATTGTCCGGTAATGAGTGAGTGAGTGAGTGAGTCAGTCCATCCGAGTCCTTTCGTCGGCAAAATAAGGAGAACCATTGACATCAGAACCTTGATTTTTGGCACGAACGTGCATTAGGGCATTGTTACCAACAAGTTCTGAGCTGACCGAATTCTGCTGAGAATTTGATTTATAATTATTTTTTTTATTATTTATTGATAGCTCAGCGAGTGCACTGTCATGCCCATCGGGAACCCTTGGCTGTATGTTTCACTGTATATATAACACAGTATAAAACGTGATGGGATAATGAAATAGGAAATGCTAATTTTCCATCATTTGTTAGTGCATTTAACTACACTGCTATTACCAACTTGCCAGCCTACACACAATTCAGTATATTGCTAGAGATATATATGTAAGCTGTGGCCTTTAACGTGTATCCTATTTCACATCCTTGAAACATTTCCTCACAGATCACATCAGGCGTCAAATTCAGGTCAAGTTACAGTTACGCACTGTTGGTGAAATATACTACATCAACCAATCAAGTCAGCCGAAGAAAGAAAGATGTGGCATCATCCTTCAGAATAGTCTGCGTGAGCAACAACGATAAAAGTTTACTGAGGGTGAAACAAAGCCATGACGGCATGTGCTAGTTTAAAGTGTCTTAATTTATTTTCTTTGTGTAGAATTTAACTAGATAAAGTAAGTAGACGCTATTTATTCGTCTTTGTACCGATTATGCTCAGGAGAATGGCATGAAATCATTATCTTGTGCAGAGAAGGTGTTGGTCTTGAGTTGAATTACTGTAAACTACATAAATGCTACCTTTCTACTATAGTACTATATATAAAAATTTGTTGTATTGTTGGGAAAATAATGCGATTCAAAAAGTTGTTTTGATCCTGGACAAGGGCACTGAAAACCATTAAAGAGATCGATATATTTTCACACGTAAAGCTTGAAATCTACTGAACTTTTTTATTATTCAATCTGTTTTCTTTAGTTAACAAATTGTAAAATTAAATCGGCGATAGTTATTTATTTTTGGAATGAAGGCGCAGCAGGAGATTGTTACAACAAGTCTTGAGCTGACCTACTTTTGATGAAAATTTCTGGTGATTTTTGATGAAAATCACTGGCGATTCTGACTTGGGCGGTGCCCATCTTAATATAGGCAGGATTCTAACTGGGGGCGGGGATTTCCAAGAGTTCAGTTCGCGTTCCGAGTCCTAATGCCTACTCTACTTCGTAGGTCCTGTGACGTTAGTCACACTGCTCATGTGGATATTGAAGAACTCAAAATCTCTTACGAAAGAGCTTGATGCAAAAGGACATATACCGTCCAGACATGTGTCCACATGGGATTTCTCGGCTCTCTATACTACAATTCCTCATCTGGAACTTATTGACCGTCTTAGGTCATTTGTAGTATTGGTGTTTCAGAAAACTGATCGACGATATATTAATGTCAGAAGCCATAAAGCTTTAGCTCTACTACATACGAGGGATATCATTCATGGGATGTATCTTTGTTCATAGAGTTGCTTTAAATTTTCAATAATATTGATGTGAAATTTGGCAATACTATATATCAACAGCATATAGGATTATCCACACTCACTTGATTTGAAGGATACTACAGATAGCCCTAACGGTACATCATATTTAGACATTTATCTCTTTAAAAATGAAGCGGGCCTTCTCTCTCGACTTTACGACAAGAGAGATGATTACAATTACGACAGTAATATTCCAGTGGAACCTGCATATGGCGTTCACATATCTCGTCTAGTAGCATTTCCTCGATACTGTGTGAAACGTGACGATTTGAATCAACGTTACAAAACATTATTGCTGAAACTTATAAAATAGGGCTATACCATAAAGCGCCTCCACTCAAAGTTTATCAAATTGGCGATACATATCGCATGCTGATAGCAAAATACGAGCGTAGCGTGCAAGATCTATGGCATTAAGTTTCAAACCTTGTGTCTAGTTCCACTTAACCCTGGGCTAGGGGCCGTATGAACCCATATACTTCAAGATCTTCGCGGTGTTCATTTGAACAGACACAATAAAAGCGCGACTAAGATACACCAGTCTCTAGATAACGACTTTACAAAGAAAAACATCTGGATTAAGAATACTGATCAGCGATACGGATTTGATATTTTTGAAACATCATGATGTCTTGCCGGCATCATTGAAAACTGTGGAGCGCTTCTCTCTTGCAGAAAACTAGCCTATGTTTTGTATACTATGCTGCTAAAGCTGTTATATGAATTAGGTCTTTGGATTATGGACGCTGAAATTCGTTACTGGGTATGACGGACGAGACGCTTGTACTGCTTTATTTTGGGATATTTGATAGCTTTGGTATATTTAACGTCCTGGTACATGGTCTGCCCTGAAGACTGTTTTAAGTGTTTTATGTTATATGTTGGACCTTTTCCAAAAGACAACGGCTAAGGTTGAAAGACTCCGCTCGAGTAACCGTAATAAAAGCTTTGCATAATCTATTCACCCCATGCCAAATTATAAGTGTGAATCAGTGTATTTCATTATTGAGATGAAATTTAATTTGAATCATTTACAAGCATTTCTTTCCCAATCAAGTTGAAAATCGGCCTTCGTAAGCAGTAAATATACTACCACTGAAACTTTGCCAAATTGTCTGCTGTAAGAAAAAAATTGTATGTCATTATTGAGATGATATTAATTTTCTGCCTTATCTACATCAAAATTGGGCAACAAATTTAGTACGGTACACAATTCAATCTAGGTAAACTAAGATCCCATAATAGGCCAATTACGACAAATTCTGCCTTTTCAATTTGACATCGATTGGCGTTAGTTCACGGATATGAACGACTTACACGGGTCGGTCTTTGTTATTTTCAAGCTCCTGACTCAACCAGACTTTTGGTGTGAGTAATCCCTTTGAAGTTTACGCTTACCGCGTACTATGTCTAGACGTGATGACTTATTCGGATACTATTTCCATAAACTGTTTTCTATATTGGTCCACGTGCTTCTGTCGCTATATAGCTGAATTTTCTGAACGCGACCGTAATTCCCCCTCTCTCTCTCTTCACAAGCTCTTGTGTGCATTTGCAAGGGGTGTGTTTTTAAAGTTGTTTCGCCCAGCTAGCCATCTGATTGGCTAACAGATACAGCTGAAATTTGCACCGGATTTTTACTGAGATTGTACATGAGTCTAGTCTCTATTATGTTTCGATTTGGTCAGGGTTACTTGATGTTCGAAATAGTCTTACCCTGCATATATCTGCGCCAAGGTCATATTGCATGATATACTTTAAATTAAAATATGAATGCAAAACAAATTGACATTCTAAGACTACCTAAATGTAATCACTATTTAAAATAATGTAAAACAATAAACACGTTTATGTTCTACAGAAACATCTGGAAAAGAATTTCGGTTTTCCAAACTTTTGCACCTGTCCTACCCCGTGGTTAATTCTGCATGGTCCATTATGTCTCATAAATATTGCTCAGGTTCACACAGGAATTAATGCAATGGATTAATTTTTCCTTTTCACATTTCCCTGACATGTGATCAGTCAATTCACTAAATATATAGTAAACACTGCCTGGTTTGTAACCTGTATTTCTTGCATCGATCCACACATAATACCGCTAGACTACAACAGGTATTTCATCGATCAGATTGTGACACGTATATAGGTCATCAGCTATTTCTCGGAAATCCCATTCACTACGTAATGCACATTCGGAAAACCTTGGATATTAACTCTGAACAAATAGAAAACCATAGAGAGAAAAATCAAGGAACTATAACATGATACTTTACGATATTCAAGACATTCAACAGTATACAAACACGGAAACGGAATTCGATGTGGAGGAACAACGTCACGGTAGAGCTAAGTGAGCAAGAACTGACGTATTGATCACCGCGTAAATAAATGCGCGAAGATGAAAAAATGGTCCATATCGCTCCGCGATGATGGGATGCTATTTCCGGTTACATATTTTCGGCGGTGCTCCGATTGAGTAACAAACCCTGTCGGGCTGCGGCGTGCCATCTTTATCCAGCAAGCCATCACTATGAACACGTTTCGAAATAATTCAGGATCAACTATGTTAGCCACATCATGACTATTTAGTGGAAAGATCCGAAAAGGATATAATCATCCTATAAGGTGAGTGAATGCAGCGTATTATAACCACCAACCAGTCGACAACATACAGATCTACCGTCGGACAGAGACAACACAAATTTCCCGGTATGTACATGGTTACTTAACGCTGCATAACCTATAAATTATTATATGCTGGTTATTTAATTGGTAAACGAAAAAGTGACAAATGTAGCACACGGGACAGTGTGTTCGTTAAAGCCCGTCCAGGGGCGAGTTTTCCTTCACAATTTTTCCATGACAAGAAAAATTGCTCGTGTAGAAAGGAAAAAATGGCAACTTTTCTTCGTCAATTCTCACTTGCTCAAAAGCTGGTAGTGCTAGCTTTTTCTTGAAATCTTGACAAGTGAACAAGGAATATTCGCCGTGTAGATAGTGAACGAGAAATATTGTCACTTTTTCATGCGTGCGAGTCTTCCATGCCACTTATCAACTTCCAGTATTTTCTGAAAGTGAAAGCGAACATGTAATTTCTTGATTTACTCGCCAGGTGGACTTCCGTCGTCCATGACAACGCTGGCCCCACGGCGAGGAAAACTTGTTGCGTATCCACACGTACACGTCACTTATCGCAATGGAAAATTGTCAAGGAAACCTAAGACATTGTTTATTATACAAGTATTACGAACGTTTCCTTGTTGGTTGATCAGAGAAGAACGGCAAGTCAGGATGTTGATTTTCCTACGAAGTAGGCTACAGATCGCAAATTGTCCGGTAATGAGTGAGTGAGTGAGTCAGTCAGTCCATCCGAATCCTTTCGTCGGCAAAATAAGGAGAACCATTGACATTAGAACCTTGATTTTTGGCATGAACGTGCATTAGGGCATTGTTACGAGCAAGTTCTGAGCTGACCGAATTCTGATGAAAATTTGATTTATAATTTTTTTTTTTTATTATTTATTGATGGCTCAGCGAGTGCACCGTCATGCCCATCGGGACCCCTTGGCTGTATGTTTCACTATGGCTTTTGAAGGTTCCCTGATACGGCATATCACGACACACCGGTTCTGGTAAAATCAGCGAAGTTAAGCGACTTTCAGCCCGGTCAAGACTTCGTGTAAACGGGGCCCATTTAACCAATGGATAAATGAGTGAATTTAGTCTAATAGACGAAGGTCTCAAGCTGAAAGCGCAAGCTGATGCAATAAGCATAGTAATAAAAACGTACATTTATCTTCTGTCATAGGTCTGTTAAATTTACCACTGTCCTATTCGACATCCGCGCATTAAAGACGTCCGGGCTATAGCACTATCACTATTGCACAACCACCATAACAATACAATATGTTTATTGCACCACTCGTAAAATGGTACAAGTATGGCAAACAAAACAATATAATTACTATGGTACTATAGCAACGTAGTAATTATTAGTTAGTATGGTTTGAACCAACAGTGTGGGTTAGTAGTAATTCTAGGACATAACATAGAAGTTGCCAGTGTGTTGATGTATAAACTCTAATTAAGAAGTGTCCAGCCGGTTTTTTGATGGAGGGTTAAGGGCTCGGACCACTATTAAATTTACATTGACGGCCATGTTAACGAAACTGCACCTGGCTGATTTATTAATTATTTTTGGACTTCCATCTCCTGGCAGTTTGTAGTTCCATTCAAGTCCTGCATCGCCATCTACTTCTTGGCGGGGGTCGCCCATCAAAATTTCGAACCAGAGCGTCCTGTTGGCAAGCACTGTACTTCCGGCGAATAACTTACCTCCAAAAAGCAGAGTCTACGCACCTGCATATAGTGCCTCAGACTGGCATGAATTATGCAGTGAATTCAAAATAAAAGTCACAACTCAAAAGGGCACTTGTCATGCTTAATGTTGGCCATGCAAGCCCTTGTCTCATTATCAAAAGGAAGCTGGGGAAAAAATCAGCACAAAAACTTGTCCTCTATGGCAGAGGTTATTTAGAGGGGTTAACGGCTAGGGACTTTTTTTTAGTGGTCCGAGCCCTACTAGACACATTAAATTCAACCAATCCAAATGACATTTGGGAGGCATGTGACCTGTCCACTTACCATTTCATGTTAGCCTATCTGAGCTACTTCCATCAAATATGTCTCGGAATATGAACCATTAACTACATCTACCCCCATCTTTCTTCACAATACACATGTATTCACTATAGTGTGAGGTGCCTTATGGCATTGCCTAAACCAAGAAAACTCCTGTCACTGAGGAGCTGATCAGTCTCAAAATGGATTCTGCATACATCTGTGAATCCTATACCTAAATAGAAATATCCCTAAACTGTTTCTGGATTTTTCAATAAATTTTTAAAAAAGATGCAAAAAAATTCAGATTTTGGGGATTTTTATGGTAAATATGATATTTCAGTGGAAAAACTAAAAATGTGTACCTGTCAAATTCTGGTCTGTATGAAAGGGGGACATCTAATACACAAATAAATGCCAGGCAGTGGCAAAAAAAATAAATAGCAAGACCCTGATGTCACTACTGCATACCATAATACACATAATCATGTGTATCCATTAGGGTGATACGTGCAATACATTACTGTGATCAGCCTATGATGAAAGGTGTCAGATCAATTGACACACACTTTTGTCATAGAGACAGATAGTATATAAACTTTACCAATTACATGGCTATCTCATCACATCTCTAAAACATCACCAGATCAGCATGCGAAACTCGAAGAAACGGAAGCGAGTTAAGAAAGGAAAGCGAGGGAGCTTGGTCACCCGGTTCAAATTGGGTCATAAATTACTTCCCCAAAAAGTCTGCCATGCACAGGAGACACCCTCAACTTCAGGCATCATAAAAAACTCTGAAGAGGTGGAAACAACTAAACAGAATGAGCCAAAATCAGCATGGCACCCCAGGTATGACAGAGAGGAATTCAGCAAAGTCACCAGAGTTGGTTATGATGGATGAGGAAGGAAGGTCTGGGAAGGCAAAACTATTACATCCGAAGGAGTCGAAGAAGCCGGATTTAGCAGAAAAGTATGCAAAAGGCTCCAGCAGAGCAGGGGAGGATAGGTCTGAGACTGTTGCATGCTGGGAAACTGCAAGATATGTGAAATAAGGCAAAACAGGACCACGCCACCATTACACCTACCTGCCCACTTCCACAATTTGCCGTCAGTGAGGTGAAAAGAGGATTATGCTGGAAACAAACTTATGCAGGGGACATAACTGAAATAGTACAAAGACTACCTAAGGTGTTGGAGTGAGTGAGTGAGTGAGTGAATAGGGTTTAACGTCGCTTTCAACATTAAGGTGTTGGATGCAACAATTGACTGTTATAATGGAAACTGTGGAAGTTGTAGAAGGCATGCTATAGTTTGTGGTGGAGGGGTTAATACTAGTTGGTGGAAGAAATCTAGAAGTCTGAGTGCAAACAACATCAAGTGGTTAAATTTGGATGACAATGACAGAATACTGGTGCGAAAAATATTGAATATGAAATTGCATGCAGCAGCCAGCCCTTGAAACCAAATTTCAAACACATGTAAGTCAGAAGGAACAAACAGGGCATTCTGTGCCTCAGTGTCAAAAAATATGAACTTTCCTACCAATGCGGCAGCGAGAGCTGGAACCACAGTCTTAAGACTGAATCTCGGTGAAGGAACATCACAGCATAAGAAACTTGAAGCACTCCCTGCACCCCTAGAAACTCAGCTCATCTGCCTGCAAAAACCTACAACAAAACAAAAGCAATGCGATTATGAAAGATCATATAAACAGAGGCCAGAGGTTAAAAGAAGAAAAATCTACCATAAAGCAATCAAACTTAAATACTATATAAAAGCTAAGAAAGCTAACCGATGCGGATAAGGCAAAAGAAAGAAGAGAAGGCTACAAGAAAAGACACATGCCTGACTTTGAGAAAGACCACATTATAAAGAACAAGAGTTGTCTCCCCTGATGTGCTGGACGACTCACCTGTTAATGCGTGAATTCAGGTGTGCCCCTGAACAAACAATTTGGATACTGTTTACCCAAAAATACATGGCCTGAACATTTCTCCATGGCCCTACACCTCTGTCTCTGATTATTAACAAAACTGACTTCTGCACTCAGGTGTGCAATATTGTGACAACTTGACTGATGACATAAGTGGCTTATGTCACTGGTGAATTCTTCTAAATTTATATTATGATGCAGAATAAATTTCAAACGATGAACGTGAATTATTCTCCATGTTTTCTTTCCAAAAGGCTGGATATTAATCACTCCATAATGGGGTGGCTGCTTCTTCTGCACCCCAGTCCACAGTAAACATGCTCCATTCGAGCCTAATTGGCTATTATAATTAATTTTTTCGAAATATTTTGCTCTTCATGTGGTATACAACTCCGCCATCTTTATCACTAAACTATGAAATTGACATCAGTGAGAGATTGACATCCAGCCTCCTTGTATGACTTACCTGAACCGGTGACATATGTATTCTGTGTTTACGCTTTTAGGGCTCGGACCACTATTAAATTTACATTGACGGCCATGTTAACGAAACTGCACCTGGCTGATTTATTAATTATTTTTGGACTTCCATCTCCTGGCAGTTTGTAGTTCCATTCAAGTCCTGCATCGCCATCTACTTCTTGGCGGGGGTCGCCCATCAAAATTTCGAACCAGAGCGTCCTGTTGGCAAGCACTGTACTTCCGGCGAATAACTTACCTCCAAAAAGCAGAGTCTACGCACCTGCATATAGTGCCTCAGACTGGCATGAATTATGCAGTGAATTCAAAATAAAAGTCACAACTCAAAAGGGCACTTGTCATGCTTAATGTTGGCCATGCAAGCCCTTGTCTCATTATCAAAAGGAAGCTGGGGAAAAAATCAGCACAAAAACTTGTCCTCTATGGCAGAGGTTATTTAGAGGGGGGTTAACGGCTAGGGACTTTTTTTTAGTGGTCCGAGCCCTTAAGGCTAAGCCTTGACTGGTACATTTTGTGTACCTCCAAAAAGCAGAGTCTACGCACCTGCATATAGTGCCTCAGACTGGCATGAATTATGCAGTGAATTCAAAATAAAAGTCACAACTCAAAAGGGCACTTGTCATGCTTAATGTTGGCCATGCAAGCCCTTGTCTCATTATCAAAAGGAAGCTGGGGAAAAAATCAGCACAAAAACTTGTCCTCTATGGCAGAGGTTATTTAGAGGGGTTAACGGCTAGGGACTTTTTTTTAGTGGTCCGAGCCCTACTAGACACATTAAATTCAACCAATCCAAATGACATTTGGGAGGCATGTGACCTGTCCACTTACCATTTCATGTTAGCCTATCTGAGCTACTTCCATCAAATATGTCTCGGAATATGAACCATTAACTACATCTACCCCCATCTTTCTTCACAATACACATGTATTCACTATAGTGTGAGGTGCCTTATGGCATTGCCTAAACCAAGAAAACTCCTGTCACTGAGGAGCTGATCAGTCTCAAAATGGATTCTGCATACATCTGTGAATCCTATACCTAAATAGAAATATCCCTAAACTGTTTCTGGATTTTTCAATAAATTTTTAAAAAAGATGCAAAAAAATTCAGATTTTGGGGATTTTTATGGTAAATATGATATTTCAGTGGAAAAACTAAAAATGTGTACCTGTCAAATTCTGGTCTGTATGAAAGGGGGACATCTAATACACAAATAAATGCTAGGCAGTGGCAAAAAAAATAAATAGCAAGACCCTGATGTCACTACTGCATACCATAATACACATAATCATGTGTATCCATTAGGGTGATACGTGCAATACATTACTGTGATCAGCCTATGATGAAAGGTGTCAGATCAATTGACACACACTTTTGTCATAGAGACAGATAGTATATAAACTTTACCAATTACATGGCTATCTCATCACATCTCTAAAACATCACCAGATCAGCATGCGAAACTCGAAGAAACGGAAGCGAGTTAAGAAAGGAAAGCGAGGGAGCTTGGTCACCCGGTTCAAATTGGGTCATAAATTACTTCCCCAAAAAGTCTGCCATGCACAGGAGACACCCTCAACTTCAGGCATCATAAAAAACTCTGAAGAGGTGGAAACAACTAAACAGAATGAGCCAAAATCAGCATGGCACCCCAGGTATGACAGAGAGGAATTCAGCAAAGTCACCAGAGTTGGTTATGATGGATGAGGAAGGAAGGTCTGGGAAGGCAAAACTATTACATCCGAAGGAGTCGAAGAAGCCGGATTTAGCAGAAAAGTATGCAAAAGGCTCCAGCAGAGCAGGGGAGGATAGGTCTGAGACTGTTGCATGCTGGGAAACTGCAAGATATGTGAAATAAGGCAAAACAGGACCACGCCACCATTACACCTACCTGCCCACTTCCACAATTTGCCGTCAGTGAGGTGAAAAGAGGATTATGCTGGAAACAAACTTATGCAGGGGACATAACTGAAATAGTACAAAGACTACCTAAGGTGTTGGAGTGAGTGAGTGAGTGAGTGAATAGGGTTTAACGTCGCTTTCAACATTAAGGTGTTGGATGCAACAATTGACTGTTATAATGGAAACTGTGGAAGTTGTAGAAGGCATGCTATAGTTTATGGTGGAGGGGTTAATACTAGTTGGTGGAAGAAATCTAGAAGTCTGAGTGCAAACAACATCAAGTGGTTAAATTTGGATGACAATGACAGAATACTGGTGCGAAAAATATTGAATATGAAATTGCATGCAGCAGCCAGCCCTTGAAACCAAATTTCAAACACATGTAAGTCAGAAGGAACAAACAGGGCATTCTGTGCCTCAGTGTCAAAAAATATGAACTTTCCTACCAATGCGGCAGCGAGAGCTGGAACCACAGTCTTAAGACTGAATCTCGGTGAAGGAACATCACAGCATAAGAAACTTGAAGCACTCCCTGCACCCCTAGAAACTCAGCTCATCTGCCTGCAAAAACCTACAACAAAACAAAAGCAATGCGATTATGAAAGATCATATAAACAGAGGCCAGAGGTTAAAAGAAGAAAAATCTACCATAAAGCAATTAAACTTAAATACTATATAAAAGCTAAGAAAGCTAACCGATGCGGATAAGGCAAAAGAAAGAAGAGAAGGCTACAAGAAAAGACACATGCCTGACTTTGAGAAAGACCACATTATAAAGAACAAGAGTTGTCTCCCCTGATGTGTTGGACGACTCACCTGTTAATGCGTGAATTCAGGTGTGCCCCTGAACAAACAATTTGGATACTGTTTACCCAAAAATACATGGCCTGAACATTTCTCCATGGCCCTACACCTCTGTCTCTGATTATTAACAAAACTGACTTCTGCACTCAGGTGTGCAATATTGTGACAACTTGACTGATGACATAAGTGGCTTATGTCACTGGTGAATTCTTCTAAATTTATATTATGATGCAGAATAAATTTCAAACGATGAACGTGAATTATTCTCCATGTTTTCTTTCCAAAAGGCTGGATATTAATCACTCCATAATGGGGTGGCTGCTTCTTCTGCACCCCAGTCCACAGTAAACATGCTCCATTCGAGCCTAATTGGCTATTATAATTAATTTTTTCGAAATATTTTGCTCTTCATGTGGTATACAACTCCGCCATCTTTATCACTAAACTATGAAATTGACATCAGTGAGAGATTGACATCCAGCCTCCTTGTATGACTTACCTGAACCGGTGACATATGTATTCTGTGTTTACGCTTTTAGGGCTCGGACCACTATTAAATTTACATTGACGGCCATGTTAACGAAACTGCACCTGGCTGATTTATTAATTATTTTTGGACTTCCATCTCCTGGCAGTTTGTAGTTCCATTCAAGTCCTGCATCGCCATCTACTTCTTGGCGGGGGTCGCCCATCAAAATTTCGAACCAGAGCGTCCTGTTGGCAAGCACTGTACTTCCGGCGAATAACTTACCTCCAAAAAGCAGAGTCTACGCACCTGCATATAGTGCCTCAGACTGGCATGAATTATGCAGTGAATTCAAAATAAAAGTCACAACTCAAAAGGGCACTTGTCATGCTTAATGTTGGCCATGCAAGCCCTTGTCTCATTATCAAAAGGAAGCTGGGGAAAAAATCAGCACAAAAACTTGTCCTCTATGGCAGAGGTTATTTAGAGGGGGGTTAACGGCTAGGGACTTTTTTTTAGTGGTCCGAGCCCTTAAGGCTAAGCCTTGACTGGTACATTTTGTGTACCAGTATTGCTATTTTTGAAGCATTGTCTCTGTGGGGATTTAGTATAGATTTAACTTTTATAATTTCCGGATGGGGTGGGAGTCGGTTACTGTGGATAATTTGGTTTATATAATCTCTGTGTTTGTTATGTCGAGGACAGTATAGCAAGAAGTCTACTTCATCTTCTACTACATTTTGGGTACAGTAGCGACAGATCCGGTCACATCTTGGGGTGTTTTTATACCTACCGGTCTCTATTTCGAGTTTGTGACAGCTGATTCGTAGTTTTGTTATTGTTCGTCTATGATCCGGGTTTTGTATATTTTCTAGGTAATCCTGCAATTTGTGTTCCTAATATATGGTTGAGAGGAGAGTCAGTTTACCAGATTGGGTGTGCTCTTGAACTTTTTGGAGGAAATAGTTTTTGTAGTCTTGCTCCAGCTGCAATTTTATTTGATTGTAGTACCTATTCTTCTGAAACTTAGTCATGTTTTTTATATCACCAGTTGCCAAGTTCGCCGCATTCTTGAGCTTGGCAACTGTTGTTTTCCAGTTCTGGTTCCCAGAGGCATAAGCATCTTTAAGAAGTTTATTTTGTGTGTTTTGGAGTCGGTCGTCGTATTTCAGAGTAGCCATGAGTATGTCGAATTAAGTGAAGGGGGAAAAGTCCAAGTTCTGCTCGGCATGCAAGGGAATGTGCCCGACGAGAAGTTCCGAGGGCCATTTTACAAGATTTTAGTTGAATTTGTTCTGAATGTGTTTTATTTAGTTTTTCAATGCTAATCCAGAAATTTTGTGTGTTCTTGAGCAGTTTTTCCTCTAATCCCCATATTTCACAGCTATATAATAGAATAGGCTTAATTAAGGTCTGGAAGAGTTTAACTTGTTTGTTTATTGGGAGTTCACTATTATTAGATACTTTCCGTATTTTATATA